>JBBPUG010000582.1:0-19142 GCA_038094535.1 Tubosaeta aff. alveolata | reverse complement strand
AAGGTACCTAACTGCCTAGTTCTAGTCTAGGTCCCCCTAGAATGTCCCAGACTGTGCCAGACTGCCCCATTCCCCCTAGCTCTCTAGTGTACAGTAGAATCAAGCTTGCAATCATTTAAAAGAATTTGTATTCACTTATACACTACCACATGTACATAAGAAAAAAAAGAAAATAAATCTTACTGTATGATGGGCTGCACTGTTGCACCCCCCTCGCCCTCACATCGCATGGTGGTGGTGGCGGGCATGCTGTTGCGTTGCCCATACCCCTGCACCTCGTCATGGTTATGGTCGTAGTGGTGGTGGTGGCAGGTGCGCCGTTGCCCGCGTCCCCCTCGTCCTCGTCATGTCGCCGTAGTGGTGGTGGTGGCGGCGGCGAGCACGCCGTTGCCCACGTCGTCCTCGTCCTTGTCATGGTCGCTGTAGTGGTGGTGGCGGCGGCGAGTACGCCGTTGGGTTGCCCGCGTCCCCCTTGTCCTCGTCGTGGTCCCCATGGTGGTGGTAGAGGACACGCTGTTGGGTTGCTCGTACCCTTCGCCTCCTCGTCGCGGTCACGGTGAGGGTGGTGGGCATGTCGTCGCATTGCCCACACCCCCTTGTCCTCCTCGTGGTGGTGGTGGTGGTGGGCGTTGCTCGCGCCCCCCTCGTCTTCATCGCGATCGCCGTGGTGGTGGTGGTGGCGGCGGGTACGCAGTTGTGTTGCTCGTGCTCCCCACGTCCTCGTTGCGGTCAGCGTTGGTGGTAGGGGGCGTGCCATTGCATTGCCTGTGCCCCCTCATCCTCGTCGCGTGGTAGTGGAGGGCGCCGCCGTTGCGTTGCCCCCCTCGTGCTTGTCGCGGTCACCGTGGTCACGGCGGTGGGCACTTGCGTTGCCTGCGCCTCCTCATCCTCCTCGTCGCGGTCGCGGTCGTGGGCACATGGGCATGCCGTTGCGTTGCCCGCACCTCCTCATCCTCCTCGTTGCAGTTGAGGTGGTGGTGGGCACCGTCGAGTTGCCCGTGCGCCTCCTCGTCCTCCTCGTCGCGGTCGCGGTCGTGGGCACATGGGCACGCCGTTGCGTTGCCCGCGCCTCCTCGTCCTCCTTGTTGCGGTTGAGGTGGTGGTGGGCACCGTCGAGTTGCCTGCGCCCCCTCGTCCCCTTCGTCGGGGTCGCCGTGGTGGTGGCAGGCACACCGTTGCATTGCCCGCGCCTCCTCGTCCTCTTCGTGGTGGTGGTGGTGATGGGCATGCCATTGCCTTGCCCACGCCCCCCTTGTCTTCGTCGTAATGGTGGTGGTGGCGAGCGCACTGTCGTGTCGCCCGCGCCCAGTTGCGGTAGTGGTGGTGGAGGGCACGCCATTGCGCTGCCTACGCCCCCTCGTCGCCGTCGTCGTTGTCGCCGTGATGGTGGCAGGCACGCCATTGCGCTGCCCGCGCCCCCTCGTCCTCCTCGTTGCAGTCAAGGTGATGGTGGTGGGCACACCATTGTATTGCCCGCGCCCCCTCGTCCTCTTCGTCGTGGTTGTGGTGATGGTGGTGGGAACGCCGTTGCGTTGCCCGCGCCCATTGTTGTCGCAGAGACGGTGGTGGTGGGTGTGCGCACGAAAGGGGTGGTGCATGCCCGACATGGTGCATGCAGAGTTCAGTGAGTGGGCGCGCGGGTGAGTGAGTGAACGGGTGTGCTCACCGTTCAGCGCAGTGCGTGTGCTCGTTTGGAGCGTGGGTGACTTGACAACTGGTGGCGGTGATGGTGCGCGGGAGGGACTGAGCGGGCAGGATGGGACGAGTGTAATGTAGTCGTTAGCAAAAATTAGTAAGGCAAAACGAGATCAAACATACCTGCACGTGATCCGTTCGTGCAAAAATTTCGCTAAGTGTCCGAGCATTAGGAATCAATTACTACACTTTATTAGCTATCTACCGTAGTTAATTTCCGGCGCGCTGTCAAACATTAGCCGAGATTTTGCCGAGATTTGCCGAGCCCGACAGCCCTGGGACATGCTGTGCCGAACTGGGCTTCGGCTAGAGCTCTGGAGCCTCGGCTAAGGGAAAGGGACGGTTTGCTGATGTGGATCCTCACAATATATCATGTATGAGCCCGTATCACCACCGGTTGAATTCATACGATATATCCGCTCCCTGCTGCGATATATCGTGCACCATCGTCTGTATGATTGAACAATACATCATGACGGCCACTGCTAGTCTCAATTCATGCGATACATCCGAAATGCGCTGTCCCACCCCTCTGCTGGCACTATATATTCTGCAGTATCGTTCCACTGTTGCCCTCTCTCGGTTGCTGTCAATTCATGCGATACATGGTATCAGGTAAATTTGCCCACGATAATCTATTACAGCTGCGTATTCGCCTATTCCATTGACGCCATCATCAATAGTAAATCATGCGATGTGCTGTCTTTGGACTTTGCTCGACAAGACGCTCGTGTAGGCGGGAATGGAGGAAGCTAGGTACAAAAGGCATGTAGACTACGAGTGCAGTAAGTGTGGGGGAAGCACGTAGCACTTTCCGACCCAGAACGGAAGGCCTGATGTGCCAGAGCCCGAGCTGTGATCCCCAGGAATTAGGAGGTTACGACGACGCAGAGGCGGCGAGGGCGCACTCACCCATGAGGTAGGAGTCGGTCCTCAGAATGGGAGGAGAGTCAGAAAGGAGCTGAGGAGGGACATGGTGGTCGGACTAGCGGTGAACGGGGGGCAAGGTGTACTGGAGGAAGGCAGCGTGGAATGCCGGCTCGGCTTGGATGTAAGGAGCAAGGATTTGCACGTGTCTTCGGAGGTATAGCAGGAACGCGTCGCTGGCCCATCGACCCTTAACCTTGACGACTTCGAAAGGGATGTTGCACAGAAGATACTCGAGGGTGGCTCCTATGTGCAAGCTGTGCCCTTTGAAGGATGCACAGCCAGCTTTCTTTGCCGCGTCCCGCACTGCACTGATGAAGGTTGTGCGGGTGAGCGGGACATGTCCGCTCTTGCTGCAATAGGCAAAGAGGTGGGCGGAGGGTGGGGGGTCATTGACAGCTAGGTGGTTGAGCAGGGCGGCGTGGGGGTCTGTGGGTCCATTCTGGGCAGCCCAGCTGATGTCTTCGCCTCCTGGGGCGGACTTTGTGCACGGGAGGTGGAAGTTGTGGACCTCCAGTCCGTTGCAGTCCTGCCGGATGGAGACGTGGGATAAACTCCGCGCGAAATGGGGTCTGCTGGGTTGTCTGCCATGTTGATGTACCGGGCATGCAGGACATGACGAGGGTTGGCCAGTGAGGTGAAAATGCGCTTGAATACGCTGTTGACATGACGGTTGCGGCTGCGCCCCCTTTTCCAGCCCTCGATGACGCCCTGGTTGTCTCCAAACGCAGCAAAGTGCTGAGCACTGCATCCTGCATGGATGACGTGTTGGACGAGGAGCTCAAGTGCGACACTTTCGACCCATGCAATGTCGCGGCCTGCTGATCTCCAGTGCGGTCGAAGGATCCAGGCTTGCCACCTGCCATTGAGTATGATGCCGATGCCAACTGAGGAGCTTGCGTCCGCGAAGGTGTTGAGGGTTTGTATTGGTATGGGCGCGGGGATGGGGATTGGTGGTGGGGCTGAGCAAAGGGTAGTGAGCCACCACACGATGTCGTCCTGTGTGCCGCTTGGGGGCGTTCGTGGGAGAAAAGGTTGGTCACCAAATATTGGTAACATCGCCTCCAGGTTCGTCAGGTAGGGCTGTCCATGTGGGATTACGTCCGAAGCGTGGGCTAATTTGCCTAGAATGGATTGCACTTCGCCTAGCGTGTGAGTGCGTTTCACACCCCAGTCGAGGAGTGCAGTGATGTATTTGAGGCGCTTGGGCTCGGCCAGCTGGACTGTCTGGTCCGCTAAGCTCCAAGTGAACCCAACAAAGGTGGGAGAGGAGCAGAAGGGGATGTCCTTCGATGGTTCCCATGGGATGCCTAGTGCGTCGGAGATTGAGTCGATGTGGCTCATATCGTAACAGAAGTGATGGTCATTGCTGTGAGCTGAGGTCCCTGATAAGTCCCGCAAGGGGTGGGTGTGGTCTTCATCAAATTCCTCGATTTGACTGTCTGGCCAAAGCCCTCCTTGGAACCAGGTGCGACCACCTTTGGTGGATCGGCCCCCTGCCTGATGGATGCGGGATGCTATTGTGGCACGGTGGGTATTGTAAGTTTCAAGGTGTTGGGTTGGTATGCGGATGAAGAGGTGGTCATCCACCCATCGGAGAATTGGGCCGATGCCTGACGCGTGCAGTATGTCTGCCCCAGCACTGCCAATGCTGCCATAGATGCCACCTGATGGGGCAAAACCAAAGCAGAGGGCTGTGTCGACCGCAAACATGTTGTCCGAGAGGCGAACAACTAAAGCATGCCACTGCAATGGGTGGAGTGGTACTGTGTGATATGCCTCAGCTACATCTCGCACAGCACCCTGGGACCCTGGGGGTAAGGAGGAGAGCACAGCACTCGTAATGTGAAAGGTGCTGTAGTGTGATGGGAAGTCATCTGGGTTGGTGAGGTGGTTAATGGAAGGGACGGGATCTGAGGAGTGCGGGAACAAAAGGTTTTGTACTAGGTGGAATTTTCCTGGTTTACCTGGTTTGGGAACAAGGGAGAGGGGGGCTGTCTGGAAGGGGCCGAGAGCGTGTTCTATTACGGACATGGGAAATGGTCCTAGGTATCTACCCTTGGAAAATTCCTTATTTACAGTGTCCTCAAAAATGGTACGGTAGGTAATGACAGAAGGGTTATTAGGGGGGGTGAATGAGCATGCAAGCGTGGGGACGCCCACCAGAAATCCATAGCACAAACCATCAGGTATGTTCGGGTATCGGTTGATAAGACAGGTGTGGGTGAGGAGGGTGGACCATGCGTCTGGTTTATATGGCGTTAGAGCTTGGGCTGCTCTGAGCACGCGGGCATTTCTGAGCACCATGGTCATTCCTTCCACAGCCAGAGCAGTTGTGCTGGGCTGTCTTATGGGAGAGGGTGCAACTGCCTGGTTTCTGCCAGTCACTGCAGAGGACGGATTCTTCGTTGTCAATGAGTCACCCCTCAGTGGTGTGGCACGTGAAGGCTGGGGAGCCATCCCAGGTCTTTGGCTCGTTGCACTCGTGGACCCTGTGTGGGTGGCGGCCGAGGCAGACTGGGCATGCCGACTTTGGTTTGGACTGGCTGCTGGGGGATTGCTCACGCTTTCTGGGGGCGGCACCGGAGGGCTTGTGGGCCAGGGTGGGGGACGCTGAGGTGGCCCAAAATGGACGGTGGTTGGGGGAGGGGGAGCGAGATGCCTGGCGCCGCTCTTGGCGTTGCTCTGTGCGGCAGGACTGGAAATGCTGGGAGCGTGAAGCGCGCGAGGGTTGCGGGGACCTCGGTGCCGCTAGGCTCTCGACCTGTATGGTACAGGGAGCGGGTGAGGGGGAAACAGCGATGGTGGGCAGAGGATGGCATGGCACCGGGGGGAAGGGTGGTTTTGGGCGGGTGCAGTGGAGGGTGTGGGTGTGGGTGGGAGGGCAAGGTTAGTGTGGTGGAAAGAAAATTGGGTGGGCAGGTACCAACCTGATGGATGACTTGTTCTTGTGCCTTCGTGCTAACCTCGAGGATAACGCTGGTCATCAGCTCTTCGCGGATGATCGCGATGTTGAATGCCCTTGCTGTGGTGGATTTCAGCTCATCGTGCCATTGCCGGCGGATGCATGAGGCATAAAGCAACGTGATCTGGTCACCATGCAGCAGCTGGTGGACCAGGTGACGGTCTAGGGTCCAGTAGAACTCTGCGAGGGCCTCAAGGTGCTTGTTCGGCCAGGCAGCAACCTTTAGGTGGTGCAGGAAGTTGCCCCGCGCTTGCGAGAAATCGTGGTAAGAGAGCTCATGGTCCATGCGTGCATTGCATGACGCCTTGACAGATGCAACCGGGTGGAGAGTGAGGATATCGTTTGATTGGGCAATGCCCAGGACGTCCTCCACCTGGGAGTGCTGTGTTCGGGAGGCCTCCTCGCAACCCTCCTTGGAAAAATACCAAAGTTCGACATAGTTGAAGTTGTTTATTTTTTGGATGGCATACTGGGAAGGATGCGGTATGATGACGCTCAGAGGAGGGAGGTTCTCGTTGAAGTCTGCTAGCTTAGGCTTTTTCACTGGGGCATTCCTGTCAGAAGGAGGGGGAGAAGGGGCGCCTCGTTCCTCCGGCCACCTGGGTTCCGAGCCAGCACGGCTGTCCCTGTCTGGTTCGGGGGAGTGACGGTCTTCCTCTTGCATGGGTTGGCCTAAGAGCCAGGTGTCTAATAGGGCCTGGGCAGCTTGCTCGTCGTTGACGCCATCTTGGGCCGTGATGGCCTGCTGGATGCCTCTGTAAGCTTCGGCGGCAAAGTCGGGGGGCACTGGTGCGGCCATCTGGGAGAGAGGGAGAGAGAAAGGAGTGAAGAAAGGAGGGGATGTGATGCGCGGCGACGGCGAAGAGCGGGTGACGAGCAAGCTGGTGGAGGTGAGGACAAGAGAAGACGTGGCCGCTTAGTCAGGCTCGTCCGAAGACCTTACACTGGGGCTGTGCTTGTGCCTCACTCCGCCACAGTGCGGCAACATGCGGCCCATCCGCACCATGAAATCTGTTGGTATACTCTATCCCTCACTCGCTTCACCCCAGTTCACTTTGGGCATGTCTTCCTTGCAGGCTACCAAGGCTAGATAGTTTACAGGACACAAGAGCTGCATAACAATACGCCAATCGTATGTCAAGAGGACGATGAATGTACCAAACGAAGAACTAGTGTGATATCAAGATCAACATATGGTGCACTCAAGCCTGGCGACGCTTCGGGGTGTTGGCAGTTCCATCTTCTTCTACCACACGCTTTCGTGACTTAAAAGGTACGTTCTCCTTCCCAATTGAATTCGCCACTGCATTCCGTGTTGCTGGAAGAATGACACGCCCAGAACGTGAACGCCGTATGTCCTTGGAGCCGAGCTCATGTGCAACGCCATCCATGCATGTCGAGACAATATCAAGGTTGGAAAGCGCCGAAGGTGGCATGAATGGCTCTTGTTCCCATATGGTAGGAATGTCGTTCCTGAAGCAGCAGGAAGAGTGGGGGGCAATACTGTACTGCTGACAGGTAGGAGCATGGCGTTGGTGAGCTCCTCTGCTGAGGAATCCGACAGATCTGACTGCTGTAGAACAGGCAGGAAATCAGCAGATTGGTCTCTTTCAGGGTTCAGGAACCGCCTTGCACGTGGAGGACTGATGGGACTGTAGACAGTATGCATAGGACTTCTGTAGACAGTCGGAAGTATGAGCACATCAGGGTTTCCGTACGACTGGTCCGTAGTCATATTGGCAAGGTAGTTGTCGAAGTTCCCGCTTAGCCAAAACGAATCATTGAACACGAACAAGGGATCCGATGCCGGGAGGGTTGAGGAGATGTCTTGTAGCAATGTCAGATCTACCTGATCAAGATCCAGAGTGGTGGCAGATTCTGAGACATGCGCGTGTGCGGATATATCAGTTCGATTGCGAGCATTGGAGGCGCTATGAGAAGGCCACAACATATCTAGACGGATACATCATTCCAATTGAGACACAACTGTAGAATAGCACCTACCCTGTTGAGGAGTCATGCTGTACATTGACCGGGCATGGGATATATCGTCTTGCCCGACTGAGTGGTGTTGCAAAGAAGTGGAGCGGGATGGATCTGGGGATACATTGTCAGAATTGAAACTGTTGAGTGGCGAGTTATGGACCATGAATGAGGCTAGGCACTTGAGTTATATCGCCTTGACTGTCAGCAGTGATGGCGTTGGAAACTTCCATGGCCGTGTGAAGTTGGGGCTGTGTGTCATCATGTGAAGATGTATCAGCAGCATCGTGTGAAGATACATCAACATCAACATGGAACGATGCATCCTCACTGCTACTGCTAGGTGATTCATCGTCTGACAGCACATATAAACTGGTGGGTAGTCCATCACTGACGCTCATCCCCTCCCCTTCCCCGCTTTCCTTTTGAATAGACCCTGGCAGGTGTTGTTCAATCGTCATCATTGTGTTGCTGCTTACTTACCTCTCGAACCCGCTTGCAAACTCCCCCCCTCATCCTCGTGCGATTTCGGTCCTTCGTATGTAAGTTTTAGTCTCATTTTCACATAATCTGACCCACTTACCATGGACCCTGTGCAGGAAGTCAACAAATGGTCCCATAATCTCCTTGTCAAAGCCCGGATACGCCCTACTAAAGTCATTTCCGAGAGCTGTCAAGCCGATGTGGAAGCTTTGCCACAAATAAGTCACCCTTCTTTTGGCTACAATATATCTTCTCACCTGTAAGTGTCTATCTCACCTTGAAGTTGTGGTGAGGGACCTCCTGCCAAGAGGGAGAACGACCACCCAGTCGCTTTCTGCAGCGCCAAGATGAATTTGTTGACGACCGCGGCCAACTTCTTGATGTTCCTAACAAAGTGGGTAAGTGGATGTAACAGGGTGCTAGCACATGTTACTAACTTTTCGGTCTGTCCATTCACCCAGATCTCACCAGTTTTGAACTCAGACGCTGACCTCATGAGCTTCGTGTCATTTTTTGTGGTCTTTGTGAATTCTCGGACTCGCTCCTTCACCTCCTCAGGTTCTGTAAGGTACAGAGCTCGTGTTTCCTCCTTGATACACTGAATATCCATTCTTCCCAATTCTTCGCCCAACAGTGCCAGTTTTTGGGAGATGGCGCCTTTAATGCGTTCCTCGAAGAACAATTTTGAGTAAGCTTTGACTTCTTGGTAGTTGCGCCGGCCTTTTTCCCCTTCAGATATGCAGCCCAACACTGCTTGAAAGATGTCGTTCGCCTCAGCTCTACTCTGCCGACCAACCTTTGAGGTGCTGAAGACATTTTTGAAGCGGTTTTTGAGTTGCTTATGCGACGGTAAGTAGGATCGTCTCAGCTAGCTTCTGTGTTCACTTACCCCTCTACGCTTCTTTACAGCATGATCATATTGCTCTTGCTGTTCACTGGTAAGTGGACCGTGGAGGTCACCAAAGAGCGCTGTCCGCTCAGGATACTGTTCAAACCACTTTTTGGACAGGTTTGCGAAGAAAACACTATACTGTTTCTTCTTCATGTTGGCGTTTGTCGCATACTCTTTATACCAATGCTCCAGGAACTTTTCCTGTTCGTCTGTAGTCCATTTCCGTGGTGCCATCTAGTACACATAGATTAGGCTTTGATAAGGGAAAAGTCATTAACGTACTTTGTTATGAAATTGGTGAATTGATGACGAACTAGGTTTCAGCCTCACTAAGCGAAATGAAAGGTGTCAGACACGGAAGTGAAAATTTTCCATTACCAGCAAGACCAAATACTAGAATGAATCACACACACGGACCCAATCGGAGATCTTGAGTTAATAGTCCTACAACTAACTACAAATATTGAAATAAAAGTCCCTGCTTTGCGTACAAAGCCTGTAGCTCCATAACGTCAAAGAACGCATGGCAATACAGTTCTTGAATGGCAGAGAGGAATGAAACGGTTGAGCGTGTTATCTCGGTGGCACATTGGAGGGATACGCCAACCCCAAACTCTTGAAGGATGTCTTTCTCAGTATTTTGGCACTCCTCAACGATTCCCTCAACTGCAGAGATCATTGAAAGTATGGCACTCAAGTCGCAGGTGTCCACGAATTGGTGATACAGCTTTTCGGCAGCCTCACATTCCAGCATGCCAAGAAATATTTGTAATCTGTTGGAACAGCCTATCAGTACAGCAGCCTAGTATTGGACATATCAGACGTCACTGAGATCTCACCGCGACTGTGGCCGTTTTATGTTTTTCTCATTCCTTTTCGGAGATGTGAACCCTATAGCATCAACTTGATCCATCTCTTCGAGTCTGTTAGATCTGTACAAACATGACTTCCCTTGGAGGAAGAAGTACTGTAATAAGTTGTACATACGTATCTTGTTTGGAGCCGCGTGCCTGATATTTCTGTTTCATCTTGGCACTGATCGAGTTCCTGTTTCTGCCAACAGGTCCGGCCGGGCAAGATGACGATGTGAATAGGAACGTACCTGGCATAGTAAGCACGTTTGTTTGTGCGCTTGGCCTCTAGCTTCTCTTCAGGAGTATTGTAGAGTTTTGGTCGACCCATTGGCTGCAGAAGTAGGAGGTGGTGTACAAGATATACGTACGCAAATAAGGATGTACTTACCTTGGACTTTTATGGTATCTTTATACGACCTTTATACAACCCTTAGGTGCTCACTGACAGGATCAAACCATAGTAGTATTACCTTCTGTATGAGACCTTGAGAATACGTCCTGTTGGTGCAGGAGATGCAAACATGCAAAGTCAGCATTACTCAATGTCATCTTGACTGTACAAAGTTTCCACACGATATATGGCAACGAAGGGTCCGATCAAGATATCATTTGGTTGGGCAATTTTACACAAGTTAACACAGCCATACTATCTAAACATGCAAGGCCTCATCCCTGTAGATGGCTTTGCGGACGATCTCCTCATCAACCTCAAGGGATTCCACCTTTCCGAAAATCGCACAGCTCACTCCCTGCACCTTGGGGCTCGTGTTATCCCTGTTAGGAAATAGTGTCAATGTCAAGAATCAACCAAATCACATGCACTACTTACCATCCGGTAAAAACTCCAATATAATGGCCACAAGTGACATAGTATAATTGCCCTCATACAACGGCAGGGAGGTTGTAGAACGTCCCATGGTACAAGGAAAGGGAGCACTCATCCGCCACAGAAACCACAGCCTCGTGGTAACGAGGATCCTGTGGCTGAATGTCCACCATTGCTGGGGACATACGAAGAGAAGCATTGTTGACGGTAACGGGCACCTGATCATCTGATACCTCACCATCCCGAACGTCATCTTCTTCAGCAGGCTGGACCGCCTCCACCGAGAACTTGACGGGCACGAGATCGGAGGCAGGAGCATCGGGCAAAACGGGCAGCGAGGTGTCGGAGTGGCTGAGGGGAGAAGCTGCGAAGCCAGCCTTAGTTACTGATAAGAAAAACTTTGAGCAGGGAATTTACTTACTGGTATCAGAGAAGACACGAACACGCTCGGAAGCTGCGAAGCTGACCTTAGTTACCGATAAGACTTCAAACAGGCAATTTACTTACCAGTACCGCAGGGGGCATGAACACGCTCATTCAAAACCCCGATCAATGTCTTGCTATCAGACTGGGACAAATCGAGGGAGCGAAGAAGAGTGACTAGACCGTCTACACTGGTGTCAATGGGACCGACAATGGCAACCATTGGCGACACTCACCCAAGGCTGAATGGCCATCACGCAGTGCAGGGGACTGACGGAGCAACATCTGTGTAGACTGGGACATTGTCAGAGGGATGAGTTGAGAGGAGGGGGTGATGATCAGTGGCAAGTCCTTGAGACTTTATAGTAGTGTGTCGCCACCACTAGAGGGCGTGCGTAAGTAAATACAAGGCCATAGGAGACGTGCTGTCAGAGTAGTCAGTTTAGTCATGTGTGGAAAAGGGGGATGGCTGCTTGTGATGCATCCCAAGCCGCGGACGATGCATCCCAAGCTGCGGTCAACATGTCTTGCTGAAAGAAGTAACGATGGTGAGCCTAACCTGTTCCTTGTTGACGTGTGTAGTTGTCAGGACGAAGGGACGGTGGTCACTTGTGATGTATCCCAAGCCGCGGCCAATGTGTCTTGCTGGAAGCAATGGCGATATTGAACCTGTTGGGTTCTCGCCGGTATGCGTGGTTGTCGGAATGAATTTATCCATACATTGCAAGCATGTGACTCAGGTCAGCCAAACGAAATGACGTGATTATGTCACTTAGCTCGTATCGGGGAGGATGGAATTGTGGCCAAGGTGGATACATTGTTGAAGAATGGGTGAGCGTACAGTGAAGAGCAAAGAAACAGGCCACACACCCTTTGAGAACACCTTCCGCCGATGATCATCATACATAGATGCAGGAGGCTGCCCACTCAAATGTTGATGCATGACATTTGTGCACGTCCAAGTTTTCATTCCACGGCCATGTCGCGCATGTATAGAGACAACATCCTACAAGAGACAACGTTCAGAGACATCACTGATATCGAAGAATATCAGTTCACACACCATAATGTAAGAGTCCACTGGCCGAGATTACTGTCCCTTCACACTAATACCGGGGCTGGCGCCATTGTAGGCTAACCAGCATTACCTGAATGCTGTCTTCTACAGGTCGAGCTGCAACACGGCTGTAGTAGTCTCGACAGTGCTGGAGGACAACTTCTTATTACTCCAGCCATGGATCATAACAAGCGGCCACTCACCTGGTCCCCAGGTCAAACCACGCATCGTTTGCCTTGCTAATTTCCCTGGAGTCGAAAATCAGAGGATGGTGAATACTTACACCATTTGTTACACCTCCCAGGAGTGCAATCCACAAAAGATCAACCTAGTGGTCGAAAATACTATGCGGGGGAAGGAGCCAGAGCGGTTGTTGAGAGGAGACATTTTGGTCCTGAAACATGAAAAACATGACCGATCGTTGTTTCGGGACATGACGACGAGAGATCTCACCTTCTGTGACCAGCTGCTGAGTGAAGCCATTTGTAGAGGTCTGCTTTAGCTTGTACAGCATTGCACCTAGCCAACAGAGTCATCTGTTGATCGTTCCCAGCCTGTCGCACCCACGATCACATGGTTTGATCATAATTACAGTAGCTTTCTCAAGTGGTAGTAAGTACGCATGGCAGGAAGACCTAGCAAAAAACCCAAATTGATTCGACATGTCACTCTTGTGAGCTCACAGAAAAATGAAACACGTGCTGACCAGCGGCATCGTGTGTTCAGCCAGCAACGTTCCAGCACATTCACATTATGGACGAGCTATATTCCTACATGCGAGGTGATTCCTGCTATCCCTATGTGTTTGGCCATGCAGGAGCCTCCCTCCCAGATCATGGATAGCGCTGATCCTTGGAACAAGGTTCCATTTGACCTGCCCACAACCGAGCAGGATGATGCTCCTGCAGCGAACAAGCAGCGTCCGAAGACTTCTGCGGTAAGTGGCGTACTGGATAGCTACTCAACTCAACTCAAAGAGCATCTAGGAGAAGCCACTTCTGCTTTGGCTCCCTGAACGCTCAACATTCCTTGATGAATTCATCTGCTTGGAAGGACGGGGAGAGCAGAACATTGGTCGAGCTGTTCTTGTGGCCGTCAAAATCCAACATATCGCTGCGAGGATTGCTTTACGTTGCACTTTTTCTGTCAAGACTGCATTGTTCGGTCACACATTATTCATCCTCTGCATCGTTTGGAGGTATGTGCTCTTATGTTGTGGGCAGATCTTATTTAACTTTCTGTGACAGGAATGGACCGACAGCTACCTCTCCAAGGTGACTCTCAAGAACCTAGGACTATGGATTCAATTAGGACATTGTCCTGGGGAGGTTTGCCCCAACCGTGAGACTGCATTCGATGATGACTTTGTTATCATCGATGTTCATGCGATACACCCCGTTAGTCTGGATTTCTGTGGTTGCGAACGGGCAACGACTCAGTATAGGCAGCTCCTCTCTGCACGACTCTTTCCCGCGACCATCAGTGATCCCCGCACCACCACCACATTCGCTGTAATGGAACTATTTCATATACTCTCTTTCGAGTCCAAGGTCTCCGCATATGAGTTCTTTCATACCATTGCACGGTGGACAGATAATACAGGTTCAACTCCAATTTGAGTAAGTCATGTGTACATTGTGCCGCATTAAGTGCTGATTATTGGCAGAATTGGTATGCAGTATTTCTGTGGATGGTCAGCGAATGGCGTAATCTCAAGGCACTCAAACGATTTGGATGCGGTCATGAACCTGGCAGTATTGACGGAACCCAAGAAGGCAGTCTTGCAATCCTTTGCCCTGCGTGTCCACATCCTGAGAAAAATCTTCCTGGAAATTGGGGACTATCCGAGCAGCAGTGAGTTGGTTCTCATGCACCTGCATGTACCCGAGTGCCCTAACGATCCCGTTTTATGACGCAGGTGGCTTTATGCCACATTCATCGCACTCGATGCCAATTTCCGCCTCAAGCGTCAGCATGTATTTTCTGATAGCAAGGATCCCAGCCTCAGTAACGGTTGGGGTTACTTCGTCAATAATATTAAATACAAGGCATATCTCAGGGAGAATGCTGGCATCCTACAGGAGGTGAGCGCACACGATTCTGCTCTATCTATGTACTAATGATCCTCTAGCGCAGCACATGTGTCAGCCACAACGCGGTCAACATGGCAGACACAAAGTCAACAAAAGGACTTTCAGTCACTGGTGTTGGGGCAGCGGTCTGTGCCCGACATGACATGAAACTACTGTGTGGTGTGGGCGATCTCCAAAAAGGTAAACGGTATGTTGTTATCGCCAGTAATTATTATGCCGGGCACCTGATTCCATTAACCTTTGTTTAGCTACATTAACATGGACTATATTTTTGCCTCAGCGCTCGCTGGCTCGACCCTCAAGACCATCAATGTGTCGTATGATATAGCATGCCAATGGTACAAGAATATCTGGTGTCATATAGAGTCTCTACCCCCCCACCTTCAAATCGACCAGACCAAGAAGATGATCAACTTCTTTGTCCCGAAGTTTCATCTTTCTGCACACATCGAAACCTGTCAGACACGCTTCTCTCTCAACTGGAGTCCAGGAGTGGGACACACAGATGGAGAGGCTCCTGAGCACGGTTGGGCCAATATTAACCAGGTAGCCTCAAGTACAAAGGAGATGGGACCAGGTTCACGGAGGGATGTGCTCAACAACCATTTCGGTGATGCGAATTGGAAAAAAAAAATCTCATTCGGTAAGCCACTTTTCTTGATGCCACCCGAAAGCACCAATGTATCTATTTCCAGGCCGCACACTACTTCGCAAGCTCACTGTTGCCGTCAAAGAAAGAATTGCACATCAGGAAGCTCTTCAAGAGCTCCACAAATCTATTGAAGCTACGGTAGAGGGTAGGAGAGAAATAGAGAAATGGATGTGGGAGATTGAGGAGTGGGAAATGGACAAGAACAAGCCCAATCTGCTGGAGAGCAGAGTGACCCGTATGTGATCATTGTCTCATTCGGATCACATGGATGATTAATGGCTGAGTAGCGATCACCCTTGCATCTGTGTGTCTACAGCTTGCCAAACAGGATACACTCGACCTAGAAAGTGGGGAGGATATGTTGCTACACGCTGAGGTCACCCCTAGCATATTCGTGAGCATGGGACTAGATTTGGAGCACCTGCAGTACATTTACAATAGATCCTTTTGCTCTGCTGTACTGATTGTCTGTAGGCGAAAGCTACGAGCTGACTGGAGGCGTCTGGGATCCCACACTTCTGATGACCAAAAAAGCAAGCTTGTGCTACACACCAATGCTCTGAAATGTGAGATTGACTCCTAGATGACAATCCAGGCACTCTATTTCCCCAGCACCTCTTCTTTGTGGGCCAACGGTCAATTTTTGGGAGACAAACCAGAGAACACCCCTCTCCTCATGCCATCCAACATCTGTGACACTGCCTCATGTGATCCTAAGATGCTCGAGATTGAGTGGTCCTTACGGTATGGGCAAGCGAATGACGCCTTGGATGAGTGCCGTCACCATATTCGGTTATGTGCTCAGCTTCTCAAGTTCAAGGACTGCAACCTACGTGGTCAAGGCGCAAATACAAGAGCTCAACGTACTCTGTTGTCAGTACAGGATCGTCTATCTCTCAGCCATTTGAAGTACAACGATGCACATGCAGCATTGACATCGCTCGTGCTGAAGTTAGATAAGTACGGATGGCAGGACAAGCTGCAACCTTTAAAAGTTGCCGACCTTTGTGCTATGGGAGACCTTTTGGACAAGCAGACACAAGGTACCGCCATCATGTCATGGATCTGGCGGACCCACGGTATGCCCAATGAAGACGTAGGCTTACAGGACGGCATGTATATTGTGCAGGTTATGACTATTTACTCATCCACACTTCTAGCCCTTTGATTGGAATGGACAAAAGTGAGAGCACGGTGTCACCGATGGGATGAAGAGGTCCATCTGCTCGTTGAGGAGATGCGCCGTGTCCTCGCATTCCTCAATTGGGAAGCTGAATTATGGGATCAACGTGCTGGACTCAGGACATTCGAGAAGGCGGAGGATACAGAGGCCTTCGCTGCCTATGCAAAGCGCCAGGCAGCTATCAGACGGAGGTTGAGCACGTCTTTCACGGCAAACTGGGAAAATGTGAGCAAGATGGTAATGCTGGGATTTATGACTCACAATGAGGGAGCGGAGAGTGATAGAACGCCAACAATTGATGCTCCTCCATGCGAGAATGCATGCCTGGATGGTGACGAAGAGTAGGGTGCGGCCATGGAATGAGGCGGGTACGAACGTGGATACATAGCGCGTGTATTTTCTCCGACATATCTAAATCTGGATATGGAATCGATAGATTATACGGACTAAAAACATGAGCCGAAGGGATTGAGCGATATATCACACTAGCAGCAACTTGATATATCACACTGGTAGCAGGCATAGGATACATCTGCCCTGTGGATAGGATACATCTGCCCTGTGGATAGTTGACAACTGAGAATGTATCACAATTCTACCTGTAGTACAGTTAGTGGATATATCAAGGTACTTGCATGGGGTGCCTACATTGCTGCATGTTCACTCAGCTTTCAAACAGTCTTAGAGAGTGCCAGTGAACTGGTTCCCCCGCTCCCGCTCCCTTCCACCCAGACCTCTTGGCCGGTCTGGTCACCAGAGAATGGGACCAATCTCAGCGTTGGGGTGTGTTACTCACATATTGCAAAATACGAGGCAGATCTGCTCACTGAAATTTACATTATATCACAACGCAGATGGCAACTGCACTCTCAAGTGATATTACTCTGTTTCCCATGTTTTTCCAGAGCGCATCCTCTGCCAATTTTATAGAAATGGATCAGTGAGTGCTTGCTACATTGAGCTAGTCATGGTCGATAAAACCGCACAGCTATATTATGTCCTCACTGGGACTAAACTTGTCCTATGCAAATACGACCTCTGTCTCTCAGTCGAGTGCCAATCCATCCGTGACACTCAGCCCATGGCAGTTGGAATATGCGATTGCACAGGTTGCAGCGGCATCTCTATGGACCGGTATGCATGTTTCTGTTATCCCGAGTACTCATCGTGCTCATGCTGCTGATCAGCCAGCCAGCTTGGGGAGGACTGGGGCGGGTTTGACCACTCTGTGCACAAAGATCAATCAATGAAAGATGTAGTGAATAAATGGCACCTTCATGTACGTGCGAGTTTAAATATGTAATGATTTCATGGACTCATGGACTTTGTGGGTACATCACCGACATGCGCTGGGTGTAGCTGAATACTATACCTGTGCGTGACTGTCAATCATTTTCCTTGGACAGTGATCATTGACCAGAAATACTGCAACAAAAAGGTCGTTTTCGCCTCTATGGCTTCCCTTTCGTCCCTCATCTTGGTGATCATCATCATTGGCAGAGGTGACCACAAAAGACACGTGTTGGTTTCCAGAACAAGTGTTCTCGAGTGTCTCTGGCTTGAGGCACAGTCAGAATTGATCCACTCCCGTATGCAGACAGTTGTAGAGCCACGTCTGGACAGTTTGCAGGCCGCGGGCATGTTTGATATTTGTCTTGGCGATATTGGGCATCCGAGTTACACTGAAGGAGAGCAACCAATTCTTTGGTCAGCAGACGAATGAATTCCATCCACTGAAAGAAATCTTCTTGTATTTTGAATTGTATGTGTCTTGTCATTCACATATCATTGATAGATGGCCGATTATCTTGGGAAATGGAAATGTTAACAAATGATAGACTTCTCCACATGGTCCGCTCCAAGTTTTGTTCAACGCTCGAGGCCCTGGTCGTTCAGCCTTGCACATACCATGACATGTTCAGTTTTACCACCCACACTCATACTCAACCAAGTCGTGTTCATTTGCCATTTTCCATCCATCCTGTCCATTCTGGGAGTTGGTACTCTGATCTGATTCGACTGCGGGCAAGATGCTTTCTGAAATTGACATCGAAGCCAGTTGGTGTGCAGTTGAGGTGCGCCGGTGTGATGGATCGTGTCTCAGGTGGCCCTATGGCATTGCTGCGATGGCTGTGCCCATAGTGCGCCCGTGTCTGTCGCTGACTTGTTCTTGGGCAACGGCCTGCCCCAAGGGTTACATGTGCTGGCGACGACAAGCCTATCATGCAGTCAGCCCATGTTGCATCTTCGTCGCATTCAAGGGGGTATGTTTGTCCGTCTATTCGCCTTCACGCTGCGTCGCTTGCTGTATGGACGCTTCACAGGACGACTGCTGCGTCTCGTCGCCGAGTGCCCATGCGTGTACGCGTGTCGACGGTCGTGGACTCGTGATGGGCACAGGAAGCCTGTTCCGTCGATCTCGTCGTGCCAGTCAAGTGCCCAGTGAATTGGATGTATGAAGGTTGATTTGCCCTCACATCGCCCATCAGCGACGATGCTTGCCAATCACATGCCAGCATCCTGGCAAGCTTCATGTCTATTCTCTCAGTGTCCTATGTACACACTCGGGACCCTGTCATTCAACCTTGCACGCACATGTTCAATATTACCATCCGTAATTTGCCGCTGTTCATCGACGTGATGCATAGGAGATACACTTGGGCGAAGATTCGGAGCTTGTATGTGCAGACTGCCAACATTGATACAGATATAAGGTGTCATGCCTTTCTCCTCTTGAAAGCCCTCCATGACAAGCACCAGACCGCGCTCAACAAGCCCACCGGTGGGAGGAGCCAACTCACCAACCAAGCCCATCCTACTGCCCCCTCCGACACATGACTTCACTTCTCCGTTGAGATCTGAAACGACTTCAAACCAACAAAGTCGTAAACGTCAGAACACGGCAAGCTTTGCCAAGAAGAGGAGAAATCACAAGGAGGTTTAAAGGAATACTCCAAGTGAACTTGACTGAGGAGACATCCCAGGCAAGCCCTTGGCTCTTATATACTATCCATACTGTATGTACATGTTGTGACCTAATCTACCAATGAGTCACTAATATGGCATACCCTAAACCCTAGAGATAAGGTGCATAGCCATGCACAGCACG
>JBBPUG010000581.1:0-19161 GCA_038094535.1 Tubosaeta aff. alveolata | reverse complement strand
GATTTACTGCCTGTCTGATGATCTTCTGTCAGAAATTTGTCTGACAGCAGTTTTTCCAGACTATTCATATATTTCAGAGCTATAATATGGCCTAAGATATTTCAGATTAATTGTAACTTTGCTGATGCAAGGCAGCGTGTGATGCGGCATCAGAGTCTTGGCGAGGAAGGATCGGTCACTGGCAGAATCAGGGGAGACTTGACAGCGATCGGGTGAACTGGCATCGGCTTCGAGTTCATATGTCTATAAAGAAGTCACTGCGGAGCAAGTCAAGCACGATGCGTCAATTTGACCGTCCGCGTCAGGTCTGATTTCCTACGGAGGCTCAGGTATGTCCGGGTCCGGGTATAGCTCTGCTCCTATGACCCCCACCCGTGTTTGTCACACTGTGGACACCTGTACCCAGCAGCACCTGACTTGCCGTTTACCTGCGGGTTAATTGTCACGGGTTACTCTAGATCGGTGAAGTGTGCACCGTCAACGTTGGACGCGAAACTGTCGGCAATTGTTTTCGCCGCGTCTCTGTCAAACGTCCCGATTGCTCTTCCATATCTCGAGCTTGGTCACTGGGTGACTCCCCGTCGCGATTTAGGGAGCCCACTATAGACCAAATGACAATTCGTTGTGGTTGTAATCGAAATCATACTTCGTTCGCTGCTAGCCTGAACTTGATCATCTAACGAGCGAGACCGGGCATCGACACCAGCGCATAAATGTCACCCCCAAGACCAGCGACGGTAAAGCAAAAAGATGTACTACAGTCTACACGTTGCACCCCAGAGGTCCATACATACACCCCGATTCTGTACGAATCTATGCTGTACTATGGGTGGTATCGCAACTAAGTTACAAGGGGAACCACCAACGAGAGTCAAAGTGACCAACGGTGAGTAAATAAATCAGTATACAAGACAAGACCCTCGTGGGCACGGAACAGAGGTAAATGGATACAGAAACACAGACACACAGGTCTACATCTGAGCAAGAATACACACAACGGGAAGCACGGGGAGAAGATAGACCCAAGAATGATTTGCAGCAGATTCAAGGCTGCATGGACTGGCGGGCGCCATTACAGCGTGCCGCGTTTCCAGTCCACCAAACGCTTCAACTGCTCAAGCGTAAGGAAGATGAGAATGGTCGTTGGCTGGAGACGCGTCCATGCGGGGAGCCATCCTTTGAACATAAACATTGGTCCTTCGTTCGCGAGCGACGATCGGATCACACCGAGTGTTGACTGTGTGAGATGTTACAGGTGAGTATGGTTACACTGCAAAGCCTAAATAGAGAAACATACACTAGATCCGGGTCCACTCGCGTTCATGATGCGACTCTTGAGGACATCAGCGGGTGAACAGATGGTGGTAGCCACCGTGCCCTAACACATCAATATCCCATCAGTAGCCTCCTTTAGAGACAACAAAAACCGATCACGGAACATACAGCAGCGAAACTGGCGGTGAAGTGACAATAGATATTGTCCTTAAAGTAGGGCGTCTTCAGAAGCTCAGATTTGAAGAAGTCATACCTATTTGCGGAGTTAGGGGCGGTTCAAGCATGAAACGCAGGAGGGCCTACGATGCTAGCTGACTCGAGTTCATTAGAACACTTCGGAAAATGTTCGGTCCCACGCCACGGACGAGTGATGAAGGTCCTTCCTCTCGCACCATCTATACGACGCGTAACCGCGTAGGAAACCACCATACAGACCAAACAGAAAAAGGAAAGAAGAAAATTGTCAGCATCCAGATAGATCGTCCAAGTGGAATGGAATCGAAAAAAAAGGAACAGAAAAAGAGGCGTAATGATCAATGTCCAGTTGGTTGAAGCCATGGCTCAAGAGAGAAATGCTAGCTCTCCACCCTCCATCGGTCAACTCTCCTGATTGATATTGTGAACTCCACGCCAGCTCCCGAGTGTTACCGTCTCCAGGGCACGCCACTTGCAGCCAGTGACGAGTCTGGCCCAAAGGATAGAATGCTATGCTAATCACCAGGGCAATTGCATCACAGGAGGGAACGAGGCCGATTCGTGCGGGACACGTCTGATCCACATCGCATGGAATTGCAAGAGTTGCCAATCATCTGCGTAAGTGATCAAAGAGATGCAAGGGCAACGATTTCCTTTCCATTTTCTTCAATTGTGCTTAGTACTTGCTCCGTGATAATAAGAATTCTTGGCTCCCATGAAGGAGGCGGTGTTGCAAGCCCGGAGGGAGGCACGATCCGCGCGGTGATGCCAGGATGGAGAACAGGCACGGGATAACGAAACACCTAGCAATGACCCCATGGAGTACTTGCCAATGCTTGATGTGAGGATCCGGAATGACCGCTCGGAACAACACGGCTGTCTTTGCATGTCACGTAAAGGGATGGGAAGCGCAAATACACGCCCGACAAGAAGAAGAAACGGGATGCGAGAAGGATACAAAAAAAGAAAGAAGAGGGAAAACAAGCAACTTACACGGAAGAGGGCATCGAGGCAATGCTTGTAGTTGAAACGCTTCTCTGGCGGCTTGGCGAAGTCGCCTTGCAGGCGGACCTTGTGTTCATGTCATGGGAAAACGGTCACGTGATAGTGTAAGCGGAGAGGAGAGGAACGTGTGGGTGGGCATGTGATAATGAACGAGGGGAGAATAACACACCATGATGACCTCTGGAGGACGAGGGTGAGAATGATGACGCGTAGAGAGGCATTGGAAGGCATACCACCAGGATTGCCGACTATGCCAGCAATGGATCCGGCTATCAAGGTCAGATTAGATTGATACCATAAAGTCGTAGCGCATAACGTACCCATGGCACCAGCGGTTGCCAAGACCCAGGGGGGAGACTGTGGGTTTGCGCCAAGGATCTTCTTGCTTTCATCGTATGCCCAGAAGCGACAGAGACTGTAACTCATTTGTCGCAGCCAGGTGCCAGTAATGCCATCGAAGAGACCTCTGAAACCAGCAGTTCTGACGGTCTTCCTCATGGACTGGATCATACGTTTATCACCCGATGCTTGTAAACGGACTTTGGTGAGATCAAGGGGGTGGGTTACAGATGCAGCGATGGTGGCTGCAACACCACCCAGATAGAAGGGGTATGGCTGCTTCTTCTTAGGTGCGGGGATAGGTGAGGCATTGACGACGGGTTGAGCGACGGGGACTGTGGAAGTCATGGTGGATGAGCCAAGCTCCAAATCGGGCTGGTATAAGAGGGTTGTTTTATTACATAATAAAATAGGCGGTAGCGTTCTCCTCAGGTTCTTCGCTGCTTCGATAGATTGGCACAGTTACAACAACATGTGGATATGCGTGGTACAGGGGTCGCGCCATTGGACACAGAGTCCACAGACCATACTGTATCGACGTACTTGAAGAAGCAGTTAATCCTGCCGAATGCAGTGCAAATTAACCCCTGTCGTCTAACGTAACTCGGCCTCGGCCGGCGTAGACTTGGTATCAACTTTGTTCTTTAAGGATATGCCAACAAATGTGAATTATGAGCCTGCTGGGATGACTTATTGAAGACAATCGCTGTGGGAAGGCCTCCCTGGCCAATTGTCAATGTCTTGGTCTCCGTTGTCATGTTGCATGGTTTGTTCACATTTACTATGCTACAGACACGATAGTCATGTGTGTTCGCAGACTTGACACTCTTTTCCTGTGTACCTAAATGCTGGCCTGATGTCCCAGCCCAACAGTCCATCTCTCTGTGCCTGATGCCACATTATCAGTGACAGCACTGATCAGTCAAGTTTTCCATACTGCCTGGGGTCAGCAGCGATGTGCGCGAAGAAATGAGAGTACACTTGGTAACCCAGAGCACACGGAGGACGACGTTGAGAGACTCGGCATGATCACAAGGTCAAAGGGGCAATAAGATTTTTGACCATCAAAATGGATCGATCACAAGTGACAAATCAAAGGGGGTCAGCATTGACGACGGAAGACGAGGACTGAGAGAAGAATATTTCCAGAGACGGGTGAGAACGATGGTGTGGCGCTGTCAGACGAGATTGATTGGGCAAGATGAGTAGGTGTATATCGGACATAAGAGTGGACCTGTTTTTCACATGGAAAAATGGGTCCCTATCGGCATCGTCTCGAGTTTTGAGACGAATGGGAGGAACTGTTGAGATGCCCTCTATTCAGTATCAGCATGGGCATACATGGTACATAGTTCGACACGCTGACTGACGAGTCGGTGTGCAGAAACCAGGTGAGCAAAGACATGCGGACGATTCAACAGAACCTACTTCTCTACAGGTTCGAAGGACCACACGCTGTATTTGGTTCGCGTCGCCAATATCGACGTCGAGACGCTCCAAACATAGATCGACTTGAGAGATTCGTTGTGAGATACGTCGTCCGAGCTCGAGCACATTCAGCATGTACATAGGCAAAGCGATAGCCAGGACATGCACGCCCACCCATACAGCAACGTGCACAACGCCAACTCGATCATCCAAAGGACATTGGGTATTAACTCAGCCTCTACCACCCTATAAAAGCCTGAAATTCGTCGGCCTCGGGCTTCTGCAGTCGTTCACCACATATATCACCCGATTTGGATTTTCGCCAATATCTTGAAACTTCTTCCGCGAGTACGAACGAAACTGGGGTATGGAGATTGAACATGTGACGGGCCAGCTGCAAGGGCGGTAATGTCAGAGCGGGTCGGAGATGGTGGCGTCTGTGTCTGAAGGTTGCTGTCGTGGCACCAAGACGAGCGGTGAACGGCCTTTGGCCATAGAAAACGACAAGCGGCATCTAAACCCGTGGGATGGTGTAGGTGCGTGGTGTGCGCCCCCGGTTGGGGTGGAGGCAGTGGTGTTGTCGTCCTACGCGGGAGTAGCAACACTGCGCACTGAACAATGACGACGCATACGACGACTCGAGAGGGAAACGAGGGGTGGTGGTAACACACATCGAAGGCTACGTCGCATGAGACGGCAGACGTGACGGGGCTCTGGTATAGTTTTGTAGAAGGTGCAAGCTGGAACAAAGGTGAGCGGCGTGTCGCTGCAAAAGGGTCAGTAGTGCAGGTGGCAGTTGATGATGCGACCTGACAAACTGACCAGAGAAGGTGGCGATAGTGACGTTGTGACGTTTTCTCTCGCTATAAAATCATGGTGGTCCTAGATGAGTTGGCGCCTAGAAGCATGAGTCGCATAACGAGACGTCCCTTTGCACTGGAGATGACATTCCAACAGACCCCGTTCTGTAGGTTGATTCTGGCCTTGTTCAATCGGAGAACACCGCCACATTCTGAGAACCTTCGTACCATCATCTGATCCAACACTTGACACGATGTCGTGAAAGCCATGACCATATGATCGCGATTTGTGGTTTACACTAAGTGGGAGTCAACTTGGACCCACGAGCACTTATTCAACAGTGCCTTCTATTGAAATCGATTTGGTACTGTGCGAATCACATCGTGTAATGTAGGGCGGGTATTACACACTTGCTGTATGTATCTTCCCCCATTTCTAACCCCAGCTCGCTCAGCCAAGGCTTGCATGGATTCCTCTAGCCGCGTCCCTAGACTCAAAAAGCGATTCCTAGATATCTTGTCCGGTTCAGTCAAACTTTCCAGCTCCCATGGCGCCACCCTTTTCCTGGAAGGGCTTTGCGCCCAGGATGACCCAGTGATGTGCTTGGACGCAATCATCCAGAGCGCTCATGGCTTATCTTCGGTCCAGTCTGCAATGCGCTTCGACTTGTCAGCCCACTTCATCAACGGGATGGGGTCCACCGTCTTGCAGTACCTCCTGAAGGCTTCCGATGTGGGTGGAGATGCTTTGGACAACCTGCTGCTCCACGTGATGGAGCCGCCGATCTTTTGGGGCGTTTTCGTTCGTACATTTCAACAGGGCGCACTGAATGAAGACACCCAATTGGTCTTTGCCAAGGTGCTCTCCCGACTCCTGACGTTACAAGACTGCGACACCAGTCCCTATCGCGACATCGCGGCTCGACCCTCCATTCAAAATTCCCTTGTTTCGTCATCCAAACTTGAGATCAGAGAGATGGGACATCTCATCAAACATATTCTCTCTAGCACTAGTTCTTTGACGGCATATGATGCTCACAATGGACCCGGCGGGCGCCATGATAACGACTTTGCTGACTATGGTGACATCGGCATCCTCCCTACCGCCGACGAGATACTCTGCAAAAAGCCTCCTTTCCTCCGCACAGCTTTCCATGACGAACTCGACGCTTCCGAGACTCCCGTCAAGGATTATCTGGATAACACCTTTCGTATGCTTCGCGAGGACATGATCTTTGACATACGCGAGGAAATGCGAGGCGTTTTGGAGGAAAACGGAAAGCATCGTGGCTTCCGTGCCAACGTTTCTATGACTGGCATCCATACCGAGACAGATAATCGGAAGACTCGCTGGGGTGTCAAGCTAATGTGCGACACAGATCTCCGGCAACTGGAGGAAATAGATGACGAAGGTGCTCGGATGAACTACCTTAAACGGGATCCTCGTGGCTCCAAGATTCTAAGGCATCAATCTCTTGTTTGCCTCGTGTCTGACAGAGATATCATCAGCTTCGGGACGGTGAATCGCGTGGAAGAACTTTTAGCTCGCAAACCTCCCGTGATAGTCTTCCAGTTAGACAGCGATGTCAATATCAGAAAGACCCTCATGTGCCTCCGCGTGGGCCGGACAACACAACTCCTTCAAATCTCCACCGCTGTCTTTGCCTTCGAACCCGTGCTCGCCGCGCTAAAGAAGCGTCATGTTCCACTTTCTTCAGACATTATACATTGGAACCCGGAGTCGCCGATCGAATCCCCACGAAACTGGATAGCCCTCTCGCGTATCGCCAATGTTATCAGCTCAAACACCTCTGTTGACATAAGCGACGTACTTGACCTTCCCAAATCCATCCATCTCGACAAGGCACAGGCTAGGTCTCTACTTGCAGGGCTTCGACAGCGTGTATCATTAATCCAGGGGCCACCAGGTAACCTACAACTTTCTCAAAATACTTTTGGCCTCACAGTTACCACAGGGACCGGCAAATCCTTCATAGGTGCCATTCTCGCAAAGGCGATTCATGACGAGACCAGGCAGACAATTCTCGTTGTTTGCTACACCAACCATGCGCTAGATCAGTTCCTTGGAGACCTCCTCAAGTATGACATACCAGACGCATCCATAGTTCGCCTTGGGGGGCGTTCGGACAAGTCAACGGAGCATCTTTCCTTCCATAAACAACCTCGCGAACGAGTTCACCATGACTGGGACGCGATCAACGAGCTCAAATGTACCGCGTCTCACCACGAAAACACACTTGAAGCAGACTTTGAAAGTCTGCTAGATGCTGGCCTCATGAAGCATCTCAAACATGAACATGACGAGTTTTTCGATGCATTCTATGTGCCGCCAGAGACAGACGATGGCATGATACGCGTGGGACCAGGCGGCCGCGCCATCGGGAATGACTACCTCTTTTCGCGATGGAGACGAGGCCTGGATGCTGGCATGTTGAGTGGCGAGCCTCATATCGAAGCGTCAGCTTGGATCTGGGGCATGGGCCGCTCCTCACGCCAGCGGCAAATCGAGAGGTGGCACGAGGAGATGGTCACAAAGGTCGTAGATGCAGTATGCCGGACTGGCAAGAGATACAACGCACTCCAAGCGTTAATCAAACAAGAGTTCGCGAAATCGACTGTAGAAACTTTGAGGCAGAAGAGAATTATCGCGTGTACGACTACGGGGGCTGCTATCTACGCTGATGCGCTTGAAGAGGTCGGTCCCGAGGTTCTTTTGGTGGAAGAAGCCGGAGAGATACTCGAAAGCCACATTTTGACTGCGTTGTCGCACAACGTTGATCAGATGATTCTTATCGGCGACCACAAGTATGTCCACCCATGCTGTGATTCAGGCCATGTGTCACTGACCCTACCTGGTCCTATATAGACAGTTACGCCCCAAAGTCAACAACTATCAGTTGACTGTCGAAAAGGGCGAAGGATTTGACCTGAACAGGTCACTTTTCGAACGTCTTGTGCTCAAGGGTTATCCTCATGTAACCTTGTCTACTCAACATCGGATGCGCCCCGAAATCTCTTTTTTCGTTCGCGAGCTCACTTACCCCGAACTCGTCGACGCTCCTTCTACCTATCAGCGACCCGATATCCGTGGAATCCAATCGAATGTTATCTTTGTAGACCACTCCCATCCGGAGGACGAGGACTCGCTCATTGGAGACCGTGCAGATGGAGGGACAAAGTCATCCAAGCAAAACACGTACGAGGTAGAGATGGTGCTCAAGATAGTACGCTACCTTGCCCAACAGGGCTACAAGAGCGATGACCTCGTCGTTCTCACCCCTTATCTCGGTCAACTCCACCACCTCCGCGACGCATTGAAACGCGACAGCGACCCGATCCTGAATGAGTTGGACTCCTCGGACCTTTTGCGTGCCGGTCTGTCTCCGTGTGCGGCGCCGGACCCCAAATCCAAGAAAGGCAGCATTCGCCTAGCCACGATCGGTAAGTGATCCGTTCAAAGTGCAAGTTCACTCGACACCTTCGTCGCAGATAATTATCAAGGAGAGGAAAGCGATATCGTGATCGCGAGCTTGACGCGATCGAACAAAGCGAACGCGATCGGATTCATGGACTCTCCACAACGCCTCAACGTCCTCCTCTCACGGGCCCGAAATGGCCTCATTCTGATTGGCAATTCCCAAACATTTTTGCACTCTAAGAAAGGCGGGGCGCTCTGGAAGCGCTTCTTGGACCTCCTCGAGAAGAAGCAGTACGTTTATCGAGGGTTCCCTGTCAAGTGCGAGCGGCATCCTGGACATATGGTTTTACTCCATCGTGCGAGCGATTTCGACGATCACTGTCCAGACGGTGGATGTACGGAACCGTGGTGAGTCACAACGCGTCTCATCACAGGCTCGCCTGAACGCTCATCCAATGTCATGGTTGGTTCTTCAAGCGGATTTACACTTGCCTGTGGGCACGCATGCGCGATGAAGTGCCATCCACATCGATCCGGATTGAGTAACCCACATGACACATCACAGTGCAAGTCCAAGATGAGCGCGATGTGTCGGGCGGGTCACCATCGACTCACCTGGGAATGCCACCACGGTCGGCCCTCTGCTTGCTCCCCGTGTAAAAAGGAAGCTGCGCGACTCGAGGCGCTAGCTCTGCAGGAAAATGAATTGCAAAGGAAGCGCGACGAAGCGGAGGCCGAGCACCGCAAACATGTAGCTGAACTGGAAGCAAAGGTGCAAGCGGAGAAGGCTAATGAGCAACGTAGGCTTCAGGAGGAACGTGAAGCGCGCCTGCGGGAAGAACAAGAGAGACGGGAGACAGAAATACGTAGGCTTCAGGAAGGACGCGAGGCGCGCCTGCGGGAAGAGCAAAAGAGACGAGAGACGGAAATGCGCAGGAAGCGGGAAGAAGAAGCGATCCGAAATAGAGAGGAGAATGGACGGCGTCGTCGAGAGGTGCTTGAAAGGATGAAACAACGATATGTGGAAGAGCGGGAAGCAGAACGGAAACGAAGAGAGCAAGAGCATGCTTTGGTGGAGAGACGAGAGCTCATCGAGGTGGAAAGACGACAAGAGGCTCGCGCGGCAGTGGCTGCACTTGCGGGCTGGGACGTCCAAGCATACGATGAAAAGTCAGCACCCAAGGAGCCTGAAACTTCACGCTGCACTATCCAGTGATACCCGGGGGAGAGGAGTCCACGGCAAGTTAAGAAGGCAGAATTGAAACCAAACGTAACAATTGGCTTACTACAACAAATGTATCCGAGATCAGAAATTCGTGACAATTGAGGGACAACGCCAGGCGGCTTCAAGGACAGGGGACTTCTGACAGACCCATTAAAACTGGATAAGCTTAGCCGCATCGAAGCTGATGCATCTGTGGGAGAGCTGCGGCTCCTAGTGTCTTCGGCTCAATACGAATGCTCAGTGAGATCCTAGTCGTCGCAGATCCGAAACTCAGTTACGATGATAATACACACCACATGGCCCCTCGACTTCAACATGACAATAGCCTCCTTCAAGGACAATGTCCGGGCACCCCGTCACTTGGTTGACGCGCACGGCAAGGCGGCAGAACCTCCGTGTCTTGTTCGTCTCCTCAATGGGAGCTGCTCGATTATGGGATAACACGAACGGGAACTCTGCCCGAGGAAGTTCTACTTGATCCTTCTATTGCCATCGAGACAGGTTATGGTGAGGCCAAATACGCTGTTGAGTGGCTAGGTCGTATGGCTTCTTCTGCAAACGTAATCTTTAAAATGGGCGCCCGCCCCCGCACTCAACTTGACGCACCTCCGGGGCGTGACTAGTGATGCCCTCCAGATCGTTCCAGTTGGGGACTTGTTTGCGTAGCCAGAGAAGCGGGCTGAAAGTCCGACGGAAGAGGACCTCGCGAGGATCGTAAGTAAATTTGAATTAGCCTAGCTAGGATGATCTGACCAGTGCGAACTTTATCCGGCACCGCGATTAAACTTGGGAACCACCAAGGCACGGCAAATCAACCCGGCGGCGGCAAAAATGCAAGCGATTAGAGAGACTGAAGCAGACGCGTAGGTGGAGTGGACTTCTCAGTATGCCCTTTGAGGTTGGTTGACACGATACGGAACACGATCGATTCTTCGAACCTAAAGTAAAGTGTATAGTCCCTTAACAGATGATCGGACTCCGTGTCTGTAAACAGCAAACAATATGTCCCATCACGGGAGATCATGGGAGGGCGTATCAGTATCAGCACACCGCCCATATATTCCGACACATTACAATCGGACGTGAAATCATACTGACGTCACTGGCGTGATGTTCAATCCCGTTCTTTCCCACTTCAACGCAGTCACACCGATCAAGAGCTTTCAAAAACACCATGACACCTTTGGATCAATCGCGCTGTGGGTATGCGGTGTTGGAGGTAAGGAAGCGTGAGCTGTGAGGGTGGGTGGGAACACCTGAGGTGCGATGAAGTGCAGAGACAAGGGGATGCAGCTTTGCTTGTGTTTGTCCGAAACTTTCCTCACGCACCCCCAGACCCGCACATGCGAGGATTACTATCCTGCAGCCTATATCTGCAGCCACTGTGGTCTAGAAGCTTCTCAGATGCCTTATGTATCTTCGATCGTCTGATGGGCGTTGTTAACAACGTATAGGAAGCCTCTGAATTCTGGCCTTCGAGGAAAACACCATCTTTCCCATTTATGTAAGTTACAGGTCACTCCTATTCCGCTCAAGCAATTTTTTCTTTCTTTCTTGCAACTTGCAAGAGTTAGCTGTAATCTTCCACTTTTTCCATAATTGTCAGACCACACAGGGGGCGGGAGCCACCCATGGTTCGCAGCAGACCAGGGCGGCAATCTTATTTCTGTCTACCCAGAAGGCTATGCATCTAGTCAGGCGTGAGACTTGAGTCCTCCCAAGTCTTTCATATGGGAAAAGCACCTTATACATTGTAGGCTATTTCTTGACCTCAAGCGAGAACGCTCTCCGTGTTGAGAAGCACATGCACCCGAATATGACCAGGTTGGGGAACCCATGATACATAAGGCTAGGTTGTGAGCGGAGCGCCCGTGATCTCATAGCAGCCACCCATGGCGGATCTTTTCCATGCTCCCCGGAGTCTCGGCACACATCTAGGACCGGAGGAGCATATAAGAGGACATGCAGACCTATCATCCCCCATACATCGGACACTTATCATGACCTTCGAAGCAACCTCTAATTCGAAAGGTGTCGCTTTAGTGACAGGCTCAGCTAACGGCATTGGTCGGGCTATCGCTCTTCGTCTTGCTAGCGATGGCTACGACATTGCGCTGAACGACCTTGCTATGAACAAAGCCACCCTCGATGCGGCGAGCGAGGAAATCAAAGCAAGATATCCGGAACGGCGAGCTTACGCATTCGTTGCAGACATCAGTATAGAAGAGGAAGTAAAGAACATGATCAATGGTGCCGTCAAGGCATTAGGCCGTTTGGACGTGGTAGGTGGTCGCCGTGCGATATCGTGGACTGCTTTCACATCGGCTAAGCAACCTCCGAAAGATGGTCTCAAACGCTGGTATTTTGAGAACTGGCTCTATTACAGAAGGTGAGCTTTCTGTCTAGCCACAGATGGGACGACTTGTGTTCTTCGTGACTCATCCATATTGTTAGCCACCGTAAGAGACCTGGATGCCGTGTTAGCGGTCAACGTTCGGGGAACGTTCCTCTGTTATAAATATGCTGCACAGCAGATGATTGCTCACGGGACCAAAGGGCGTATTATTGGTGCCAGCTCCCTTGCGGGAAAGAAAGGTTTGAACGCCATATCTCTGGCTAGGTCTTGCTGACATGGCTCGGTATCCTTTCCAGGGTTTGCATTCATGAGTGCATACTGTGCCTCGAAATTTGCAATCAGAGGATTAACCCAAACCGCAGGTTTGATTTGCAAGGTCCTTCGATTTAGTACCTATTAATTTTAATGGTTTAGCGATCGAGTTTGGGAGGTATGGAATTACTGTAAACGCATACGCCCCGGGCCTCGTTGAGACAAGGATGCGTCAGTAATTTATTAAACTCTATCCCCCGTCATTGACTGAGGTATTTTGACATGTCAGTTGATACACTACAAGAGGACATGGTCAGATACACGGGTGACGAAGGAGGTGTCGCTGATCCGGTAAAATTATAATCCAATTCAACCATCTTCAAACTGTGCTTACCAGCTCGAAAACAGCTCGCGAAAGCTGCAGCTGTTGGTCATCTAGGGACCGCCGGAGACGTTGCGGATCTTGTGACTTACCTAGTGTCACCAGCAGCACACCACGTTACTGGTATGTATAGTTCTTACACACATCAAGTGGTTCACAGTGCTCATCCCCTTTGAACAGGCCAGACGGTAAATGACCTTCGTGCCAATCATCCGTGTGTCTAAATGTCTAATCAATTCCTTGCAGATTTCCATTGACGGTGGGACCCATTTTGACTGAAAAGCACACTATGCTGGGAAATTTGACATCTAATTTTGTCTTTGCGTGTACGGGAGAATTTTCTTTCGCAAACCTTGAGTATTATTACGTCTGTAGTCCGTCAATGCTGTGTTATGCAGGATCAATTTTGTTCAGTATCATGTCAGCAGAAGGATGAACCCGAACATTCAATGCATGGGGTCCGGGTTGAACAGGCTCGTGGGCACGAGACACGCGGGAAAGCTATTAGCAGCGTCTTACAACTTATGATTCATACAGCTGCCTCTTAGTATGCCGCTGCATACTCTTGGAATGAACTTGAATTCAGTGTCGGATGCAACCCTGCGCACGTTCTTGTGTCTAACCCTTTTTAACATGCTTTCACCATAGTGAAGCATCTCAACAAAGTTGCATGAATCACGTCACTTGCTCCACAGCGTTGTGATTGGTCGAGTGGCACTCAAGCGAATCAAATGGGGTAAACTTTTTTGCCAAGCCACCCACCATGCACTCCTGCCCCAAACATTATTTCTGATCCGGCCCGGCCGTGGCCTGCGATCAAGAAGAATGTACCTTTCAAGCGAGAGAATTACGTTTGTATTCATTGTCTTTTTCGCTTGAGCTCCACAGAGAACGGGAGCAATGCATTTTTTCGCCCAAAGGCAACTTGGAGGACGTTCGGTTTGACAAAGGCGAGATCGAGACCGCGCACGTTCTGCGTTTGAGGTCGTGGCCATGCCGGATCAAGATGTAGATCTTGCCATTGCCAGTGAGTGTCCCCTACGCCTCAAAGATGGAGATTGATCCCCATCTTTGGTCCCATTCAGTTGTGTTCAGCGTCCTGGAGAGTCTGGCAGCAGTCCTCACGCTCTTCCGGCTGGGATTTCGCTTGAGGATACAGCGATTCTGGTGGGAAGACGTTTGGGCGGCGGTCACGCTGGTGTGCACCGTCCTCTATGTCGCCACTACCCCTGCTTTCTTTCGCCATTGCAAGTGTCATAATCTATCGAGTCGGCTCTCCCTTCTGATCGCCCTCGTCGCAGGTAAATATGACCTTTTCCTCACTGTTGGCTGGATCAACGCATGCATGTTTACAAGCGTTGTTTGGTGGGTGTCCTCGTGTCTTTAGGACTTTGGTCGCTCACCTGCATAATCAGGTCTGTCCGCATGAGTCTTGTTTGTTCGATCATTCGGATCGCCTCCTCCCTCCTTATGCGCCACCTTTCGCTTATGGTCGCGGCTTTCTTATTCCTGTTCTGCGCGGCTACATTTACTTTGGAAACATGGTGGTGTGGGGACAACCCAGCAAGATTATCTAGACAACCCCGCTCGAGCTGCATGTTACCTGGTTTCATAGTAATCTTTGAGATTGCGAGTAAGCCTTCATATATAAAGTCTTGCCAGGATGACTGAATTGTATATGCGCGCATTTTTTAGCTAATTGTCTGGCTGATCTTTTTACTCTGGGACTTTCATTGAAGCTTCTATGGAATGTCCAGCTTCCCCCGAGACAGCGCAAGATGATCCTGTGCTTGTTCTCGGCCAGCAGATTTCTGTGCATGTTTGCATTGCCTCATTCCATCTCCCAATTAGTCGCCAGCCAAAGTATCCAAAATATCCTTGAAAATATAGAGGCGAGTTCCCGTTCTCTGCTATCGATATCCCGATGATGATGGATAAATCGCCTAGCTGATAGCATTTGTGATCATCTGCAACTTAATTGTGGTCGTCACCTATGTGTATCGCTTCTTCCTTCGTTCCCCTGATCCGGAATTCGAAAGTGATGAGTACATTACTACTGCACCCCGTGTAGACACGGACAGCCTTACGACGGTGGATCTGGTGGACTTGGACATGACCTGTGCAAGTGATTCGAGGTCGGCTAGCGAAGTCACAACTAGTTATTTTCATTCATCCGGTCCTTCAACTCAGTAGCAAAATTACAGCTACTGGTGATAATTAATTACTGTACATGTGCGGGAAAAGTAAAAGGCCGTACGTACAGTCATAGATCGATCATTGCATATGTTTTCATTTTCTGTAGCTATCCCGAACATAGACTCGCCTGGAATAGAGCGAGAAGGCTTGTAGGTTAGCGCATACAGGCATTGACTGACCATTATCTACCTTTGGAAGTGGCCTATAATTCTGCGAAACATTTAAGGTTGTATGACGCAAGCTACGAAATTGCGTGCTCGTCCGGAACGTGGGGAACCGGAAATGAGATATACATGCCGTGATTCGTAGCACATGTTGGGCTCAATTCCCGGGGAGCTATCGGGGAACGCTTGGTCATATCCACGATGCTCCCACGACCTTGGCGTCAAACCGTATGATTGACGTCGATGTTCGTAGCCATGGCCGCATCTAGAGCAAACGTGCATACAAACCGACGTTCACCATCAAGAGATAGGCATCAAGCCAAGCTGTCTGCCATGCCGCGTATAGTGTTTGTTCGGAACCTCTCAGTTTGCTGACAACCCGATAAGCAGTGCCTGCGTATATGACGACTTACATATAAAGTGAAACATGTCTGAAGTACTTAGCGCCGGTAGCCGAGAGAAACCGAGGACAATCGCAAAGCGTTTTATGTAGAGATGATGCATTGAATGATCCAAAAGGTCGTGTGAAAAGAAATGTTCGGTGGATTTACGGTCACATCACTGCCATAGGCGGAAAGCAATCCTGCACAAAAAATGGCGGATAAAGGCTACAAGCGGTGACAATGCATTCCCGAGTTACTCCACGGCGACAGCTCTTATGGTCCATGGCCGACGTTTGGGGCTTGGCATGAAACTGCGGACGCATGATCAACTAATTCCGAAGAGGAAATCGGCCAATCGAGTTGGCATGCTTTATCGGTTTGTATGCCATATATTAGCCCAGACAGGTGCGTCTTTCCTTGCCACCGCCATGTCTTCCTCCCCCCCACCGCCCCCCAACGCTTTTGCAAGCATCTATCTGTACCCGGAAGAAGCCTGGATCACCCTGTCCGTCTTCCTCGCTGTAATCGGTCTGTTTCAGTGGGGTTCGGTCCTGTATTCCAAAGCGGTCAGACAGCGTCGCCCACAAAAGCGTATGGACGAAGAAGCAACGCATACACCCCCTCGCCCACGCACTGGCTGGTCCCTCGCACGTCTCCCACTCGCGGCGGTCAATGCCTTTCGTGTCGTCGCCTTCCGCTGGACGCTTGAAGTCGGCACATACGATCTAAAGGTAGCAGATATCGTCCTCACGCTAGCGTACGTTGCCTTTCTCCTCTTCTGGACCTTTGTCGGAGGTATGCACCACCACACACTTTCCGTCATGATGGCGTTCATCCGTGATGTACGCAGACGGCGAGCTTGGGGTAACGCCGGAAAAGGTTATGCTTTGGAGTAGCCGTGCTGCCCTCATCGCTGCAAGTCAATTCCCGCTTGTCACGGCCCTTGGCACCAAGAACAATATCGTATCCCGTCAGTGACCCTTGGCGATTCTACGTTCCATTCAACGCTCACCCGCTCCATGCAGTGATCACGGGCATTGGCTATGAAAAGGTTTGCCGTTCGAACGTGTTCTTCTGAATATATGCTCACCTCGAGATCAGCTAAACTTTTTCCATCGTGTTGCAGCACGCTCATGTTTCGGACTGTTGTTGATTCACGCAGGCGGTAAAATCTACTCTTTGATCGGCACTCAAAGGTATGCCAATGGTCTGATTTTGTCGGGAATGTATCCTTGACCTGCTCTTAAGCTTCAACTTCCTTATAACGAAATCATGGCTTCGTTTGGGTATAACGGCGTTGACGTCCCTCACCATTCTATCAATCATGTCGTTACGTTTGATTCGTACAAAGGCATACGAGCTCTTCTTTTATACGCATTTCATCCTGGTGTTGTGAGTGCATTTCTCCTGAAGTGCGTGACTCGTCTCACAGAAATTAGCATCTTTTTGTTGGCGGCGTATTATCATGCCAGTGCAGCGAAGTAGGTGTGCCCTTCACTCCGGAAACAGACACTGACAGTAAATCAAGTGTCTCGTACTGGATCTGGCCATCCTTCATGTTTTGGGCCCTCGATCGTTTTATGCGGATCGCTCGGGTCGTCGTTTGCAACCATTTATATTTTGGCTTCAGTCGACGTGCGAGGCTGCAAGACGCAACCACTGAATTGATCTCGGACGATTTTGTCAGGGTAAGAGTGCGGCGTCCTCTACACTTTCAATGGTGCCCTGGGCAGACTGCGTACCTCATCATGCCGGCCGTGTCAAAGTTTCCTCTTGAAGCACACCCTTTTTCCATCTCGAGTATAGACTCTGCGTTGTTCCGACCTGACACCAAAGACTCGGCCAAAAATGGGAAAGCCGAAGAACCCGCACATTGGAAGGAACTGGTTTTCCTTATCAACGTGACACAGAAACACAGTGGACTACGGCTACATCGTGGTGTTACATCTAGTATACGGTGAGAGTATATGACATTGCGTCATGGTGAAAATTACTGTGTGACTGTTGCTACGAGGATGTCAGAGTTTATTTTGCTTGAAAGAGGTCGATACCAACCACCACTGAGGTGCAAGCCTTGATTGACTGTAGGTGCGGTGACATTAGAATTCGTTGCTACTATGGAGTTATGAAAATGGTAGTGGTTTTGCACAGGACTTGCAGGACGTGAGCGCTGCAGATCGCTGAAGACCACGGATGTTCTGTTTACTCCGACGACGCCAGACTCAGCCGCATCTTCGATGAGGATGCTCTCAGTGGGATTGATCGAATGTTCATCTATCAGGTCTCATTAGTACTTTGTCATCACGCTCGGTTGCTAGTATAACTTCCTAACCTTCACGCCGCTGTGGAACACCAATGTCGTCCCAGAACGGGTTAGCCATTGTCTCTATGACATCACTGATCGTTCGTCTGGCAGTTTCATTATATCCATTTGGCAGATCAACTCCGAGATAAGTGAATGCTTCTGCCGGAACAGATACACCTAAAAGATGACAATGCATGAGTGCGAAAACCGCACCTCAAAGACCAATTTACGACTGACCCTCCATCCTTCGCAGTTGGGTAGTTGGAATTACGCGAAGATCATTGGCTGCTTCTCTGTGGATCCTCTCAGATGTACGCTGAAAATGCCTGCGTTTAGCAGAAGTTGTACGTGGTAACTGTGACCTAACCCGGGTATGATGATATGCAGATTGTGATGCAGTCAAAAACAAGCGGAGCGCTTTGTGGTTAAGGAGTGCTTTAAGTCGCGCGAGAAGCTTGATTTTACCCGGCCGCAACTCGGTCATCTGCTGTTTCAGGCTACGCGCAGCATCAGCAAATGCGCGCGGGGCAAAAATGACCACTGACTCTTCAACTGAGACTCTCGTATTGTAAATCAAGTCCATATTTTCGTTGAGATCGATGCCCAGGTCCCTGATCCCTTCTATCTCCTCCAAAGTTGCGTTGATCAAAACAACGCTTTTGTTGAAGTCACCATCGGCCTCGTAATATTCTGGAGGGTAAATATTCTGGTCAAACGCAGCGGCAGGACCGAGGGGTATCAATGCAATGGAGGGACTAGTGGAATCCATCGATGAGAGGTCACTGTGGGAAGTAAATCCGCTGATGAGAAGTGACACGGTCACTACTTGGCCCAAAAGTAGTGACTGTGTCACTACTTTGGTGTCCACTGCAAAGAAGTGACGCGAAGTTGTCACTGCTGAGCATTGACGGCTTGGGCTGTCACTGCTGAGTAGTGGCAACTTGGCTGTCACTGTTCGTCAGTGTCACCTCAGGGGACAGGTTTTTTAGCGTCCTGCCTGCTCATATCCGACCCGCTGGTCCGATTCCGAGTTCCGATGGAATTCTGTGCGTGGGGCCCGCTTCTTCTGTCGCAGAGCACCAAACTGGTCACACAACCGTCGTCCGATTTGCCACAACCACCACAAGGGCAAGATAGCGCCACAGCGCACATTGAAGCCGGCGCTGCACCGCACGGCGACGATAAGGGTGAGGTAGCCCGGTACGTCCACTTTCACTACCACAACAACGAGGGTGTATTAACGTACCGTAGCTTGCGGCGACGCCGATGCGTGTGCCAGCCATTGCGCCGTCGCGTCACCACGAAGACGAGGGCGAGGGCGAAGACATGCAACGGCATGTCCACCACCACAACGGCGATGACAACTGGCAAAAGGGTGGCCTACCACCTGGACGAGCACGAGGGCAAGGCTACGCAG
>JBBPUG010000580.1:0-19163 GCA_038094535.1 Tubosaeta aff. alveolata | reverse complement strand
GGAGCGGGTCCCGCCTAAGGGCTGGGTTTCACACGAGTCCAGATCAGTGGGCTGCTCGATTCTAGAGTTCGACGTGAGATATGAAGAGGTCTTTGCCCACTGGTTGACCGTGAGGCGAGGAAAGATGTTGGATCGCTGCTCTGTTTGGGAGCTACTGGTTGAGAGCGCTTGTCTTGGATGCCGACATGATGCCTACATGAGAAGCTGTTATCATTTCCATTTAAGTGACGTCATGTCTTGTTGCATGCTATCTACGCGGACAAGCACATGGAGAGTTATATACGCACAAAATTGCAGTCGATTCGTATACAAGTTAAAACGAAAACCATGCCAAGGCTAATAGTGAGAGGTACTTGAAGAAAACATTGCCATGGGCAGGAAGAATGCTTGATTCACTTTGACAGCATCATCTGTTTGAAGAAGCTGAGCGATACCATTAGGTATGCGTTGGACATTGCGTCCTTCTCACCTTGACAAATTCTAAATTGAAGGCGTGTGGGTTCAGCGTAGAGGCATCAACACAACAATATCACTAACCCTCGTAGTCGATCTGGCCATCTCCGTTTACATCCGCTTCACGGATCATTTCATCCACCTCCGTTTCGGACAATCTCTCGCCTGACATGCCCATTCAGCACCATGCGGACGTTAGAGCGCTCAGTTGAGCGGACTCCTCACCCAAATTCGTCATCACATGCCGCAATTCCGCCGAACTGATGAAGCCATTCCCGTCCTTGTCAAACACCTTGAAGGCCTCCCTGATCTCCTCTTCGCTGTCCGTGTCGCGCATCTTCCGCGCCATCATGGTCAGGAACTCGGGGAAGTCGATCGTCCCGTTGCCATCCGCGTCTACCTCGTTGATCATATCTTGCAGCTCGGCTTCCGTCGGGTTCTGTCCAAGCGAACGCATCACTGTACCAAGCTCCTTGGTGGTGATGGTTCCATCACCATCTATGGCGTTGTCAGACCCACGGATGGCAGGGGGGTTACAACTATATACTATAACCTTTATCGAAGAGGGAAAAGGCTTCCTTAAATTCTGTAGACGAGCGTATAAGTTTGGAGGAACTAGCACACACTGTAGATACTAACCCGATATTTGTTCTGCGTGCCAAGAGGGGTAGTGAGTCGGTGTCACAGCCTACAGCGGTGAAGCCCACCTTCAGACTGGATGGGATGGGATGGGATGGTCGAGTGCGGTGAATAAGTAGATAGACGCTGATGGTGTGAGATGGACGCACCAACTGGTCGGCCATGTTCGTCAGAGAGTGAGATTTGTCGTTGTCTTGTTCAAGAGGGCGAAGCGGCGAGCTATTTGATCTCGGCAATCGCCACAGCCCCAGATCAGGTGACCCCTTCAACGTTCAACGCACGACCCTCAACCCAGGGTTCCGAGGCGAGTGCTGCCAGACATGTGGTCAGAAGTTGGCAAGAACACTTCTCATTGTAGACTGTGTATCTAATCCCACTTGTCAGCGTCGTCATCTTCATCATCGCTGTCACGAAGGACTGCAACGAAACCCTGGTCAACCTATGAGACCCAGGGAGCTTCGTTTCTCCGAGGAGGTTCCATTTGGGGTTAACGCTCAGGTTCTTGGATACTAATCTGCAAATTTATCTGCTGAAGCCTCACGGCTGGTTACCAATGCCTATTACCCAGTTAGTAGCTATTCGGTTATTTGTGCGACTATTGATACTACTCGTTCTTAGTGGACTATTGGGAGGCCTAACGCAAACAAGTACGGACGAAATAGACGCGATCAAGAGGTGGGCTTATAGCCCGCTTACAGGGGGTGAATGTTACTCTGTAACGCTTGGTAATTCACACATAAGGGAATTTTGTTACACCTTTTCATTGATGGTAAGTACCCGGGCTCCGAAGCCGCCCGAAGTTATGGCAAACCCACGTGGATATTGAACACAAAACTGAAGTGAATCATGACAATGACCAAATGTCGAACTTGGTGCCCTCATTCGCCAACGCTAGCTATAAATGTTACCGTGTTTTGTTTCTTCGTGCGCGCATTGACGAATTTCCCGTCGTCCACAATGTCGAATATTAGCCGGGGCATGACATTTGCAAGTTTTTGCTTTTCATTGGTGATGTAGATTAACTCATCCATCATGGGAACATGGTAGACCACCAGGCTTTCCAGGATGCGCGTATTCGAAGTGATCGGGTTCAAAATGAGCTTCCATATTGTAGCGCCATATCCCGTTCTGCATTATGGTCGCGATGATACGCTGCCCGCCGTCATGACCATCAAGTCGCAAGTGTTGAACTTGGGGGAAAAAATACCGCATCTGCATGGTTGGAGGTCTGAAGAAAGAAATAGAAGATCGAAGCATCAAATCACCGCGAGATTATACACTGATCCAGGCATTCGAAAATCGTAGGAATAAGATCGCGTATGCCTCTGATCATGGCGGGCGGCCCGAGTACTAAAATCAGATCCTAGCGAGACTGGTTGCCTCCCAGTTAAATACCTGGTTTTGGTCGCGGCATCAAGGATTTAGTCACGGCTTCATCCGGACTTGGCACACTTGAGCACACTTGAGTGCGAAGAAAAAGTGGCGTCCAAGTTTGGACAAGGCCGTGACCAAATTACTAATGCAGGGTTTGAAGAAAGTTGAACTCGGAGTCAGGTAGTCGACGCATCCATATATGGTTGACACTGATCTGCACATAGACTCTTGTTGAGAGACGCTGGTCAACGTCAGAGTAGAGTTGACGACGACACAGCTTCCACTGCCGGATACCGCTCAGACCCCGATCATGGCTACTTGTTCAACTTTTCAGCCCGCTTCTTGAGTTCGTCTCGGCTCTAGACCGTAGATCCATGAGCGATATAATAGTGCTTACCATCAGCGCATCCAGCTTGTTAAACAGATCCTGGCTGGGGACGTGTGCCAGTCTCGAGCCCGGTGTACTAGCGCGGCTGTGTTTCCACGAGTCAAGCTCCCGGATTAGTGAGATCGGAGTTGTTCGACTTCTGGAGCTCAAGGTTAGCTGCGAGGAGGTCTTGCCCACTGGCTGATCACGGGGTGAAGCAAGATGTTGAATTCCTGCTCCGTTTGAATAGCTACTTGAAACCGCTTAGAATAAAATAGTCGCGCAAATAGCCGAATATTAGGCGTCGTAGCGATCTGCTAGGCTGTCTTGGATGCCGACATGGCAGGATGGTCAGAAAGTTCCTTACCACCCACTTCAGAAGACGTCATGCTGCAATACATTGAGAGTTAAACACACAAACACCGCAGTCAATTCATATACAAGTACATAAAGTGAAACTCGAGCCAAAACTGATGGTGCGAGACACTTGAAGACGAGAACATCGCCATCGGCAGAAAATAGCCGATTTTACTTCAACAACATGATCTATTTCAAGAAGCTGAGCGACACCATCAGTATGGATTCCGCATTGCATCCTCACCTTGACGAATTCTATATCAAAGGCCCGTCGGGTTCAGTATGGAGGCACAAACACAACAGTATCACTGACCCTCGTAGTCGATCTGGCCATCCCCGTTGATGTCCGCAGCGCGGATTAGTTTCTCCACCTCCGCTTGGGACAATTTCTGGCCTGTCATAACAATTCAGTACAGTGCAGACATTGGAACGTTCAGTCGAGCAGATGCCTCACCCAAGTTGCCCAAGACGAGCTTCAATTCCGCGGCACTGATGAGGCCATTCCCGTCCTTGTCGTACACCTTGAACGCGTCCCTGAGCTCCTGGCCGCCGCGGGCCTTGCGGCTCATCAAGTCCAAGAACTCAGTTAACTCGACGGTGCCGTTTTTGTCGGTGTCGGCTTTGTTGATCAGTTGTTGCACCTCGGAATCGGTCGGGTTCTGACCCAGAGAGCGGATCACCGTAGCAAGCTCCGTGGTGGTAATGGAGCCATTGCCGTCTATAACGTTGTCAGCTCTACGGATGACAGGGAGATAGAGCTATATAATATAACCTGCGTCGAAGTGAGAGAAAGCTCGCTTGTAGTCTGTAGACAAGGGTATGAATTTGAAGACGCTGGTACACACGGTGGATACCTACCAGACACTTGTGCTACGGGACAAGAAAGGTGGTGAGTCGGGTTACAGTCTACAGCGATGAAACCTACATTCAGACTGGATGGGATGGTTGAGTGCGATGGGTAACACTAAGTAGTAAGAGATGGACGCACAAGCTGAACGGCCATGTTCGTCAGAGTTGGAGATCTGTCGCTGTCTTGTGCAAGGAGGGGGTGAGCTCTTTTATTCCTGGGATCGCCACAGCCTCAAATGAGGTGACCCCTTCAGTGGTCACCACATTGACCCCCTCAACGGTCACCACATGACCTCCTTCGACCGTCAAGGTTCAACCCAAGGGTTCAGGCAATGTTCTGCAGACATGAGGTCGGTCACCGGGTCACAGAATTGGGAAGAACACTTCTGATTATAGGCTGTGTAGGCTCCATAAGGTTATATATCTAGTCCCACTCCTCATCGTCATCTTCATCATCACTATCACCAAGCTTCTTGCTTCTCAGCAGTAAGGCCGCAGCAAGAGCGGCGGTCAAGTCTCCACCTCCCACAGTACCATTACTATTATTGGATTCCTCCCCTGCAGGTGCAAGGTTTAATGATTGTGCGGGTGTTTTGCGTAGATTGGCCACGCTCTGCCCACGGATAGATGCCATCAGGTCCGCACGCCCAGGTTGCGGGGAAGGCATAGAAGCAGTCGCCCCGGGTGGAGGCGGGGGTGGAGGAGGAGGAGGAGGAGGAGTTGGTGGTGGGGACGATGAATCTTCTTGCACTGGAGGGGGTGCAAGAGGGGGTGCAGAAGGTCCGCCAGCTCTGGATGGGGGTAGAGGTGGTGGTGGCGGCGGCGACGGCGGCGTGCCGTTCTGAAGCCGCACTGGGGGAAGCGGTGGTGCCACGGGCGGTGGAGGTGGAGGTGGAGGTGTACCATTCTGGGGGCGTACCGGGGGCGGAGGTGGTGCGGTGGGTGGTGTGGTATTCAGAGGACGAGCTGGAGGAGCCGGGGAAGATGGTGTCGGGAAGATGGCGGGAGGTGCAGGTGCGGGTGGCGGGGCGGAATGGGAGGTCACTGATCGAGAAGGGGGAGGAGGAATGTTAGGTCTCGCCGGAGCTGGCGGGGGTATGGGTGGATTAAGGGGAGGGACCGAACGCTGTGGGGGTAGTGGAGGGGCAGGAAGAGGGGACCGAGCTGGTTGCCTACGGGGTGCGTGCGGAGGTGCGTGCACCATGCGCGCCGAGTCCCCATTGGTCGAAGTGACACTATTCGAAACAACGTGAGCGCCTCGCCGGGGGACTGGTGGCGGGGGTGCCTTCTTCTTTGGTGCTGTGCCCGCTGCGTCCGTTACGTTCACAGGCTCAGAACCCTGCTGTGCATCGCGGACAAACTTTTGTATGAAGTCTCTGTTCATCTCGATAACGTCCTGGGTGATGCCTTGGTTCTGAAGGTCTCGAACCAGTGAAAGCCACGACTCGTCGACATTGTTGCTTGTAAATCCCTTCTCTTCGTCGTACCCAACATGAGCAACATGCTGGAATGAGCCCATTTGCGGACCTGAGATCATGGATTTGTCGATCTTTCCGCCCTTCTTTGCCTTCTTCGGTTCCGCAGAAACCTTTGTGGCTAGGAAGACAGATGAGCGGACTGGTCTGGACAGGAGAAACGGCAAGACATACGCTTGTCTGCTTTGCGACTTGTGACTTTCTTGTAGAACAGAGTGGCATCTTTCTCTTCAGCAAACACCACACCGATCATGCAGTCCTATAAATAGGGTGAGGCTTGGCGGCCAATTGGAGGTCGGACGACAGACTCACGTCGCCAGCAAAAGAATGGAAGAAAGGACGGTCCTTGTGGTACTCGAACTGATCGTACAGTTCATGGTACCATATGACGCCCCGCGTGCCCATGAAATCAACGAGCTTGAGTATGAAGACGTCTTTGGAGGTGTCATGGGTGAATGCGAGAGCACCTTGAAGGCCACCGTAAGACCATTTGTCGCGCCGTGGGTGTGCAAAGTAGATGCGAGCGGGAACCGCAGCAAATATCTTGCTGGAAGAAGAAGGAATTGCAGACGACACCTTTGCCTTTTCTTCTGGTGTTAGTGACTTTGAAGGCATTTCTGAAAGTGATTCGCAGCAAGACTAGTGTGGCAGTGAATCTATCTAAGCGTGGATTCCGATGGCGTGTGAATATTGACTGCGCCGAATTCACACGCTCATCCTCTAAGTACTCGCCGTGGGTACGTGCTATGCCTAGTGACAGGTGATGAAGCCCGAAGTGGTTGAATAATCAAGGTAGCAAGGGTTTTTAGTTGGTGTCAAGTCTGAAACGTCAGTACTTCAGTTATTTGATGTTGTACCGTACTTACGCTAATCAGGCACTCAGCAGCATCCCTGCCAGCCTTGTGCGGATTTACATGAAAATCAGAGTGCGGTTTGCAGGAAGACCTTATGCCAGGTTCGTGATTACGAATTCTGCAATAATGTCTCCATGAGGCGGCGAGCCATCCTCACGTCCTTTCTGTAGAGTCGACCATCTCTGACGTCAGGATTGTTCCGCCCAATATTGATCCGTAATGACGGATCATGGCAGTGGGCAGTGCCATATGTATAATATTGTCCACCCACATCAACATGACCGTTGGAACGCTCTCGTTGACAGCCCTGTGTTGAAGCCGCGTGACTCTTTTTCTGGACGGAGAGAAGGTATGGACTGGGCGCATTCATCATAGAGACCATGGTAACAAAGACTGCTCACCAATACGTGTTGAGAAGAGGCCTGCAAGTCAGTTCTCGTCACTGTCTGGTTGCTGACTAAATGGACAGACTCGTGCCCACCACCTTGCCATACGGCACTTTGTGAGACGACCAAGGGGGTCGAATCGACCCGGTTATGTCCTTGTTCTGGCACGACTCTGCTCGACTTTTCGATCACCCGCTTCAACCATGCGCTCATCCTTCAACACCGCGTTGGTCACATCGACGTCAGCAGGCCATTCAATTCCCAAGTTTCCGCTCCTGGCTTGACGGGACGAGCATGGTCATACAGGAATAGGATGTGGCACCTTTACAGACCCTCTGGATACCTGTATCCCTGGTGCTCGAGAATCGCGAAATATTCATCTGGATTGATTCTTGGTCACACAGTTGTCGTCCGTCCGCCGCGGTTCATATGCAATCCATGGTTGACTGGTTGACTTTGAACAATCATTTTCCAAGCGTGTCTGCACGCTCGCAAATAATTAATCATGATCACTACTCTGTCACCCCTGTTTTTCCACATTCCGACCTGCCGAAAGTAACATTGTACTGGTCACAAGCGTTTTGATTGCTAATGTCGCACGACTAACCTAAACGAAAACAGCTAGCCCACGCCGAACGGAGCTCAAGGCAGCATTGATACAGAGGGTTTGAGTATTGAATATTGAATAATTGCCCAAATCAGGATCTCTTCTTCTCGCACCGCCACCGTGTCGGTTCCTAGAGCTCGCCGTGATCGGGTTGTACCACTTGCGCCTTGTCGCCTTGACAAACCATGCTGTGGTGATCATGACGGCGATCACATGGCTTTGTCTTGTTCCCTTTTGCGCGCTCATTCGTTGTCACCCACGCTGTCAATTTGGAGACATGATACCACAGCGATTATCACACACGCGCACAGTCGCTCGCGCTCCTCGTTCGCACGTTCACCGTTCCAATGGACAATGCATTGCTTTTGTTCACATGCCATCGCTCGGCGTGCTCGCCCCACCGGCGACCACAACTACGCCGTGGCGGTTTGGGTGATTGTCACTGGAAGGCACAACCCTTGCTTTATCATTCATTACAGCGCAGTGTGGCGCGCTCGCCGCCGTTCTCCTGCTTGCTGTCACGCAAGACTTGCAGTTCACCCGGCGGACTTACGCTCATTGACGTCAATCGTTCTGTGAGCCCTTATTAAAAGCCCATACCAATTGTTGAAGTTGTCACGTTTTGTTGTGACTTAAGAATCGAGGCGTGCTCTCCAAGTAGATATGCATCAACTTGTAGGTAAATCGAATTTCAGGTGTCTATGTTATATCGATGGCCAAAATAGCTCTACGTTGAGATGGTAGGTGAATTCGTTGCACTATTAACTAGACTTCCAGATGCCTTGGCGAGGAATGCATGGAACCCTCTTTTCCTGGTAACATGGAGGTTATCTTGACAATCTTTACAATGTCACTCGGCGCCCTCGCCCACTCGCATCGTTGTCAATTGGTCAGCGCAGTTTATCAAGAAATGCAGATAAATCAGCGCTCACGTCGCCACCAACACCGCCCACATGGAACGGTTGCATTATAAAATGGACCCATTCTTAACAAGTTTGCAGAAAGTCGTGATCAACATGTCGAACGAGCTCCATCGTCACCCGCTGTTCACCGTTCGAACAGAGTTCATGTCCATTGACGAACGGGTGTCGATATCTTACCAACGATCCAAGTTGGTGATGGACACGTATCGTACGTCGAGCGGCCCACGATCGTACACTTCTTGACTTCCTCCCAGAGTTGACCGCATCCGACGTGGAGCATTGCTCCGACAAATACTGGGCCATGATGACGGATCCCATTTTGGCATTGGATACCGCCATGGTGACCATCCTGTTTGCCCATGTCGGACTGGCCATCGCGTTATCTCGCACGGCGTCCAGACCTCAAGCCGCTCGTTGACCGCCTTCTTCGTTTCGAGACCGTCGGACTGTTCCTCTTAACAGAGCGCGGGCACGGACTGGATGCATTTCACATCGAGACCACGGCCACAAAGACCCGCAAAGGCTTCATCATCGATACTCCCCGAGAAGAGGCTTGCAAGTCCGTCCCCACCCTCTTGCGACAGTCCCCCGCTGACCCAACGCAGGTTCATGCCCGCCTCCACACCGTCCTTTGGGATCCCCAAGGTCGCGCTCGTCGTGGCGCGGCTGATCATCGACGGCACAGACCGCGGCTCCCGCCTCTTCATCGTCCCCATCTGCACGGACCGCGCCATGCACGCGGGCATCACGTCCACACGGCTCGGGCTGCGCTCGGGGACGTCCCCCCTCGACTTTGCCGCCACGCGCTTTGACCACGTCCTCGTCCCGCACGGCGCGCTGCTTTCGGGGGAGGCGGCGCCGACAGCACCGCTGCAGGCGTGGTGGGACGAGGTGTGGCGCATCCCCATCGGGACAATGGCGATCGCTGCCCCGCTGATACCCACTCTCAAAGCGGGGGCGTTCATCGCGGCCACGTACGCGATGCACCGGCGCCTGACGGGCAGAGGGCCGATCCTAGCGTTCCGGACGCAGCACCTGCCCGTGCTGCACGCGCTCGCGGTTGGGCGCATGCTCGAGCGGTGGTACACAGCCGTGCGGGGGTTAGTGACGCGGGCAGACGACGCGCGGGTGCGTCATGCGTCGGTGATCGTCAAGACGACGGTGTGTCGGCAGACCCAGCGCGTTCTGGGCGTGCTCGCGGAGCGGTGTGGGGCGCAGGGGACGTTCGAGGCCAACTATATCGCGCGGGCCGAGGTGCGTTCCGGGCTGGATAGGGTACCGCGTGCTGACGTCCGCAGAACGACGCCAAGAGCGATGTCATCGCGGAGGGGGACGTCCTCACGCTGTGCATCCGCCTCTTTTCGGAGCTGCTGCTGGGCCGGTACGCGGTACCGCTGCCGCAGGGTGACGCGCTTCTCGTGCGCCATGCGCGCGCGTTGCTGGATGAGCACCTGGCGACGCTTGCAGGTCTGCCAGGGGGGCATCGAGACCTGGCGTTCAATGCGTTGCTCCCAGAGGCGGAGCCCACGATCGAAGCAGTGGGGCATGCGATGGCGTATACGGCCGCCCTCGACAGTGGGCTCTCCCAGACGATCCTCGATCTGTATGAATGTGCGGCGGTACGGTGCGACCCGGCGTGGTATGTGGAACATGGGCTGAGCCGGAAGGAGCAGCGTGCGCGCGAGGATAGGGCAGTGATGAACGCGTTGCCTCGTCTGGAAACGTATTTGGAGGAGTTGAATATCGCGGCGTACGTGTCTGCACCGATCGTGTCAGACACTGCGTGGAAGGCGTATTTTGGCGGGTTGACCGTGTTCACGAGCAACGCCGCCGTCGATCAGGCCCAGTCGAGGTTATAGTTCGATGAAATGAACATGCAGTACTGAACGTACATAATGTATTTTGCCAACAACACAGTTAATTCACGTTTGTCCTCTTTTCCGTCAACGCGTCGAAAAACCGCGTGACATCCGCCGCCTCAACCACCTTGCCCTCTTGTGCAAATGGGCGTAGATAGGAAACAAACTGATCCCTGCAGGGATGTCAGTGGGGCAAGAGGCATGGACACGGACGCACCGCATGTCATTGAAAGCAAGGATGCCGTCGATGGCACGATCGCGTGGGAGACGTGCCAACGCCCTCGCGCCGAGTTCTTCCAAAGAGAGACCTGTCCGCGCATAAGAGCGAGTCAGAGGCGTAGAGAGAGACGCACCTGAGTCGGGGTCTTCGGGTGGCTCGTACGTCTCTTCTTCCTCGAGGAGGTACGGGTGCGCTTCTAGACAGGGTAGACACTGTGATCGTTAGTCGCGTCAAGGCGCGTCGCGCGAGGGGACGTACGCGTGGGCAACGACACCAGCGCTGGCGGAACCCCTCGGTGAGGAACACGTCGCCGGTGCCCTCGGCGGAGGTGAAGGCGTCCAGGATAGCTTGGGCGGCGGGGTTGGGCGCGGGCGCGACGCAGGGTGAGTCCGAGGTGCGCACGCGTTTAGGCTCGGGTGCTTGCGAGCTGGACCGCTCGCGCGGGCGTTTTCCCGGGCCTAGCGGCGATGCCCCCACGTCCAGGGGCGCGTCCTGTGTCGCTTCGGGGCCCTCGAGGCGCTTCCAGCCGCCATGGGGATCCCGGACGACCATGAGGGTGCCATGGGTGCCTGCGTAGCGGCGGAGGAGAGGGATGCCGCGTACACACGCGGCGCACACGAACGCGTCGTAGTCGTCGGCGGAGACGAGTGGCGGGGGAAGGCCGGACGAGGAGACGTCCGAGGCGTCGTCCTCCCCGTCCTCGTCGTCTGCCGCGGGCACGCCCGGCTCGGGCGCGCATGGCGCAGGTCGTTCCCGTAAGTTGAGGCACGACTCGTGGAACCAGTCCTGTGGGGTGTTCAGTTCGAGCGACAGCGCGAGCAGAGGCACCCGACCTCACACGCCAGACACTGGATCATCGTCTCACTCTCCGTCTTGGCATCGTACGCCCGCCCGCAGCGACAGAACGCGCCGGAAAAGTTTTGTCCGTAATGGTTGGTGGCGTTGGGATCCTCGGGCGGGTGGAGCGTACACGGGTGGGCGAGGGCGCGGGTGGGGCAGTCGCAGCGGAAGGCGCGCTTGGGGAAGAGCTCGAGCTGTTCGTGGGCGGTGTGGCAGGCGACGGAGCAGGCGGCGCAGATGCCGTGGGGGGTGGCGCAGTCGAGGCAGAGGTAGACGGACTGGCGGACGGGGCCGAGGCTGAACGTGCAGCGGGAGAATTCGTGGGGGAGAGCGAGGGCGGCCTCGCGGACGAGAGCGTCTTGGGTGGCGACGAGGTCAGTGAGCGAGCTGGACATGTTGGTCAACTCTCACACACCACCATGACCAACAGCGATCCCGTCCTGCTCACGCTGTTCGCCAATCGCTTCATGAGCGTCGCAGAGGCGATGGGCAGGTCGCTCCGCCAGACGTCCATCAGCACCAACATCAAAGAGCGCCTCGATTTCTCTTGTGCGCTCTTCGCGCCAGACGGCGACCTCGTCGCCAACGCGCCCTACATCCCCATCCATCTCGGGGCCATGAGCTTGTACGTGCCCTCGTAGACTATCCAAACCTCGCTCACCCGCGATCAGCGCGGTCAAGTACCAGATGCAATTACACGGCACGACGCTCAAAGACGGCGACGTGCTCATGACCAACTCACCGCATGCCGGTGGATCGTGCGTACGCCATTCGCCACAGACGCACGCTCACGCGCCCGCAGGCACCTGCCCGACATCACGGTCATCACGCCCGTCTTTTCAGACTCGGGCGAGATCATCTTTTTCACCGCCTCGCGTGGACACCACGCGGATATCGGAGGGATTCTACCAGGATCTATGCCTCCGACGTCGGTCAGCATTTTCGAGGAGGGCGCAGAGATCGTGAGCTTCAAGATCGTGGACGGGGGTGTGTTCGATCAAAAGGGTCTGTACAAGTACATGATCGACATACCGGCGCAGTATCCCGGTAGCTCTGGGTGCCGGAATATCAGAGATGTGGAAAGCGATCTGAAAGCGGTACGCGATATGTCGCGTCCTTTGTTCGCTCATCCCTGTTGCAGCAAATTGCAGCCAATTACAAGGGCGTACAGCTAATCCGCGCAAGTGAGATCGATGTTCGTGACCCTACTGTTGCTAATTTACTCTAGTGGTGGGCGAGTACGGGCTCGAGACAGTGCAAGAGTACATGTATCATATTCGTGCAAATGCCGAACAGTCCGTCCGAAACCTATTGATGGATGTCGCGAAACGGGTAGGGAAAGTGCTGACCTCGTTGGACTATCTCGACGATGGCTCGCCCGTAGGTGTCTCGTTGCATAGCATGCCCAGTGTTGACGCTCCACAGATCCAACTGAGAGTCGACATTGACGAAGAAACGGGATCTGCTGTGTTCGATTTCGACGGGACGGGATGTGAAGTCCGAGGCAATCTGAATGCACCCATCTCGGTCGTCCATTCTGCGGTGATTTACTGTATGCGGGCCATGTTGGACGTGGATATCCCTCTGAACGCTGGTTGCCTTGTGCCACTGGACGGTGCGTTCATCTACCTCTCACGACGTGTAGCTGACGCATGGCAGTGAGAATTCCGAAGAGATCTCTCCTGTCGCCTTCTCGTACGGCTGCTGTATGTGGTGGAAACGTGTTGACGTCTCAGCGGATCGTCGACGTGGTCTTGAAAGCATTCCGTGCATGTGCAGCCAGCCAGGGGTGTACCAAGTGAGTGACGTGGGTTCTGGTCTACGGCGCCGCTCATGTCCTAGTAGTAATGTGACATTTGGAACTGGAGGCAAGAACAGCGAAGGCGTGGCTGTCGCAGGATGGGGGTACTACGAGGCAAGTCGTTCAGTACGCCCTAAAAGATCGTACTGACTACTTGGCAGACGATCGCGGGTGGGTCCGGTGCCGGCCCTGGGTGGCGTGGCACCTCTGGGGTGCACACGCATATTACCAACACACGTATCGGGGACGTCGAGCTTCTCGAACGCCGGTACCCTGTGTTGGTCCATCGCTTCGGCTTGCGCCCTGGGTCTGGTGGAGACGGACTGTGGCGGGGCGGGGACGGGGTGATTCGGGAGATCGAGGTGACGCACCCGCTGCAGGTGTCTATCCTGAGCGAGCGGCGTACGCGTGCGCCGTATGGGATGGAGGGGGGCGGGGACGGGCAGATGGGTTTGAATACATGGATACAGCAAGATGAGGACGGTCCGCGCCATGTGAATGTGGGGGGCAAAGCGACGCTGTGGATGTCGAAAGGAGATCGGTTGGTGGTCATGACACCCGGGGGAGGTGGATGGGGGACTGTCCGAGATTAAGGAAGTGAGTGCACCGGATGTAACGCAACCCAAATTCTGGTGCTACCTGAGTACTACTGTTAACACTTTCATCGACATTGGCCGATCCCGGACTACTTGGCCCGAGATGGAAAGAATATCAAATGCGATGTATGTGATATGACCGAGGAAGAGTGAATTTACCGCGGACATGCTCGTCGGCGGAATGGGTGATTTTGCAATAGGGGAAAAGCGTATAAGAACGGATGGTCATGTCCCCCTCGCTAACTCATGCAGATCCCTCTTCTACTCAGAACAGACCCACTCCGCTTCGTCGTCGTCGGCGGTGGCATCGCAGGTCTCTCCTCAGCCTGTTCCCTCGCCACTGCTGGCCACACCGTCGCCCTCATCGAACAACAGCCAGCCCATGTCCTCTGGAAATGTCGCGAGGGCGTGCGCTCGACACCCTCCATGACTCAGGTGTTCATAGACTGGGGCATTGACGACAAGGTCGCTCGAATATCCACCCCAATCGACCGGATGACCTTCCTTGACGGTCGGTCCTCCCTCTGGTCTCGTGACCCGCCTTGACGCACCACAGGTAAATCCGGGGAAGAACTCGGTTTTATCCCTGTCGACAAGGTCATGCAGGAACTCCCTGCAGAGTTTACCTCGGTCCAAGTCCGTCTTTCTCAATCTCGTTGGCGCATATGTACTCACCTTGTCCAGTACGGCGCCCTCTTTCGCATATTCTACGACCTTGCAATCGAGCTCGGCGTCCGTCTTCATTTTGATTCCAAGGTCGTCTCCTTGGATCCATGGGAGGCAGCCGTAACCTGCGAGGATGGACGTCGCTTTCAAGCCGATGTCATCGTTGGTGCAGATGGCACAGAGAGCATCGTTCGTCCCGTCGTCCTTGGTGCTTCCGCCCCACCTCCAGAGTACGACAATATAGCCACCGTATCGTACGTCTCTCCTTTCAGAACGCGTTAGATTCTGACCATGGTCCAGCCTTATCGCCTCTGCCGACATCGCAAAGCAAGATGACGACCTAGCGGCGTTGCTCGAGGCCAAGAGCGTATGTCCGTCTCACCGAGACGAATGCCTTGACTGACAAGTTCGCAGTGGACAGCATGGTTTGCAGACGACTGCTCAATGCACGGCGTTCTCACTGTGAGACTCTTCCTCTGTCCCACTCTACTTCTCACATCGCGCAGGGACCCGGACCAGACCGTGATTATGCTCTCGTCATGAACATGACAATACACAACGAGGACCTACGACAGGAATTTCCACTCAGTTCAGAGTCGCTTGCATTACACCTCTTTGAACCTCGGTGAGCCATCCTCGTCGTACCAGAAGTCAGGAAGCTCATTTTAATCCAGTGCTCAAAAACTCTTGAAGCTTTCCAGTCAATTGCACAAGACCCTGTTTGCCCACTATCCCCCATTTGACAACTGGGTGCACGAGAGCGGCAAAGTCGTGCTGGTCGGTGAAGCCGCGCACCCATTGATAGTGAGTCGCTCTGCTGCTGCTCTCAGAGCACCCAATGATATTTTGCAGCCCTCCGGATCCCATAATACCGCCACTTGCATCGAAGACGCCATGACCCTCTCCATGCTCTTTTCCCTTCCCGCTACCAAGTCACAAACACCGATGCTCCTCGACATTTACGAGGAGCTCAGGCAACCACGCTGTGCAGCCGTACAGCGTTACCTGCGACGGAAACGAGAAGTCGTCACCATTCCTCACGGGCCAGGTCAGCGACGACGCGATGAACTGCTACGGAACCAACGTTCGTTTCACCAGGGCGCCGAGCTGGACGACGAATTCTTGTTCACGACATACACGGGTTTCGTCCAAGTGTACGGTTTTAACGCGCGCGAAGCCGTCCAAGACTGGTGGGTCAAGCTCGGTCGAAGCATACTCATGCGCTCTCCAAATTCTGAGAGCGAGAGCGAGGAAGAAGAGATCGAGACCGACGACGATGGGCCCACTTTGGTGCCCGTTGTGGTCGACGCCGAGGTGGAGCGATATGGACCGAGGTACCCTGTCATTTCCGATCCACTCATGGGTGAGGACGAAGATGTGGTGCGTGAAGTCGAGGCGTGTCGACGGTATCAATGACGTTGGTATGTTTCTTTTTCCCCTTGGGCTTTCTGGACGTGTATTTGGGAATTACTGTATCGTTATCATATCTTAGTGTATTATTCTGGGCATAACCTACTGTATTACCAGGGGAATAAATGGGCTAGACGCATCGTTGAACACGCCTGTAAGTGACACACTGCTTGGTGCACCTGCAACCGCACCCGATAATGGTGCGTCTTCATTGCTGGTGTAGGTGAACACCAGGTAGGAGAAATGACCAAGTCAACAGCTCATAATGACATCATCCCAGCGTCTTGTGGTAGCGTGGGGCAGTGAAACAAGCGTCGCTAAGGTGGTTGATGGAAGGCGTCAAATTTCTTGTGTTAACCCTCCATTGGCTTTGAGCGAGCGCGGTCGTTGCTCTCCCTAATTCCTTGGGCCCGCGTTGCGACAAGATGGTGTTCATTCTCCTCGATGCTGGTAGCCGGGGCTCCGGGCTACGTGAGTGTTATCGCGCACAACATCAATGATCAAGTGGCCAGGTTTATGGACTCCTTCTTTGTGCTCATTTCGACTAAAAGTGCACGAAGATATGACGAGTGTCCAAGGGATACTTGTGTCATCTACTACCAGGAGCACGTCCTAGTCAGCCATTTTCAGGGTTAGTTCGCACGCACGCCCCCCCCAAAAAAAAAAAAAAGCGGTACCGTCCCCCCTATAATCCAGCCCCCGAATTCCGGCCATCGCACTGACTCAGAAACGACCATCTCCCTCACAATGCGCACAAGTTTTGATTTTGTCAACTCATTCTTATTGGTACAACTCTCTTCTCTCCGCATCGTTATTCAGCTGATCACTCCGTGTTTCAAGCTTGGTCGACGTTCCCGCCGAGCACCGTCCACGACGACGGACACGTTGCCACCTCTTTTACCCAGGCTTACAGCTTCTCCCGACACCTTGTCCGCCCAGTTCATTGTCGAGAGCACCAAGTCCATAAGCGAACACGAGCCTGGTGACGGTATCTCTGTCGACTCGGGCTCAATGTGTGACCCAGGACACACCTCCCCGACGCCGTCTCGGACCATCAACGTGGTCCTGTTCGGCGACACCAGCGCCGGAAAGAGCGCCGTCGTCAACCTCCTCGCTGGAGACGAGATCACCCAGGTCCCGTCGGACCTCGGCGGATCTACACTGGAGCACACACGCTACGCCCTCCCTTTGGGCGACACAGCACTCGCCCTGTTCGACACCGTCGGCCTCGACGAACCCCAGATGGGCGAGGACGCGTACCTGAAGGCGATCGGGAACGCGCACGATCTCGTCCACGCGCTCGCCACCGCCGGCGGCGTCCACCTCCTAGTCTTCTGCGTCCGCAGGGGCAGAGCCACGGGGACGATGCTCCACAACTACCTCTTGTTCTGGGAATACCTGTGCGACACCAAGGTGCCCCTGGCCCTCGTGTTCACTGGGTTCGAGGGGGACGAAGACGCGGACGCGTGGTGGGAGACGAACAGGGCTCATATCGCGTCTCTGGGGATCAGGAGCGACGGCCATGCGTGTCTGGCGCCTGTCGAGAATGAGGCTTTTGATGCGTCGCAGGAGATGCTGCGCGCGCTGCTGAACACTTGCGTTCGCAGCGACGAGGCCTTTTTGCCGGAGCCGCATGCGTGGCTCGCGAGGACTGCACGGCGGATGAAGGGGTTGGTCAGGACGACCCCGAAGAGGAAGGAGATCATGAAGGTCTTGACGCAAAGTTGTGCGCTGGACGCCAACACTGCGAAGCGGATCGTGGGTATGATGGAGAGAGAGGATACGGACCTGGGTACAGAAGGATGAAGGCAAAGGACTGGACAAAGGATGATACCTCGCGGAGCAAGCACGACACCCTTGACGCCATGTTTGTTGTCACGAATGGGGAGAGGACGTGGGCCTCTCTGGAAAGAAGGATGCGACGAAAGACCACCAGGCAGGAATGGGACACTCCTATACCAGGCGCAGCCCGGTTTGTCACTGTTGATTCACTATGCGAAGCTTACCTTTGACTTGATCTCCCGTGTAACGTTTCTTATTCAATAGTGATATTGTGTTGTTATCATAGGCCCATCAATACCGCTCGGACTGGCTCTCTCGCAGTGCGAGCAATCTGAGTGCTCAATCAGGTTCCAATCATCTGTCTTTTGGCCCGTGATCGATTGATCCGATGAATGCTGCAGGTCGTCTTGCGTATCATTGTGGACAATGTATTCCGCGGCCTGCAGGTGGCAATTTTGCATCACAAAAGTTGCAGAAGCATAGCGTTCTGCAATGTGCCTCAAGAGAGCTGCATTAGTCCACATTGAAATACACTCTATCCACGCGATTGGATACGACAGGAGTTTGTAACTCACACGTTGTGTCGTACAGAAGAGTGTTTGTATGCCGTTCGTGCCGACGACGTTCAACGCTGTGGTTCTGGTGTGGAGACGATGAATGCGAGAGTTCAGGGAGACGTTTGGCTGGTGTCCGTTCATTGTCTATAGTTTCATATCAAATGACACGCCGATTCGCGTGCTGCGTGGACCGATGGTTTTGCGATTCTCCTCGCCTTGTCGGCCATCCAGCTGCGATGTGCCCTGCTCGCCCGCATAGTGGCCTCGCGTCTCATATGGGCGCCAATGCCGACAGAGAGAGGGGATGTTTCTACATATCTGGACATTTTTCGAGGAGACGTTTGGCTAGTGTCCATTCATTGTCTATAGTTTCATAACTCAGGACTATGCTTATTGACGCCCGGATGTCCCCACTGCGGATCATCGGGAGCGTATGGAAAGCCGGACGGTCGTGCAGCGTGCTCTCCGTACAAGCGCTCATTTCCATCATTTTTATACCCGCTTCACAAGAATCACAACCTGCCAGTGGTGCACAGGTTGCCAACCGCGGTAACCAAAACCTACACCGAGATCCGATAGTCTTGTACCCGATCAATGTTCGTCGTAGGTGTTCGAAGAGGCTAGTGTAAATCGCATGGCATAATCCATCCGTACCGTCTGTTTCGTTCTCCTTCTGACAAGGCGCACAAGCTCAAATGAGAAGTCGAGACACTCAGTGACCAGTTTTTTTAGGTCATCGGGCTCACTCACACGGGCACCAGGTGGCATCACATGGCAGTAGAGTAACGTTACCGCTTGCACGATCCTGAGGCTCTGATTGGTCGAAAGTACACACCATGAAGCCTTGTAGGGAAACTCCGCCAGCTATGCGCGCTTAGCAAATCCTGATTAGTAGAAGTCGGGGAATTCCGAACATCCGAGTGTCCGAACATCCGAGAAAGACAATTCCCAGACATAATGTGTGATGCACCAGGGTACCTTCAATCTTGCTGTGGTGCACACCGCATGCATTATATAGGTACATACAGTGACTCCAAAAACCCTTTCCATGTTTGCCCCTAATGTGGTATGTGGAGCATACCACTAAAACATGTGGGAATTTCGCTTATCTTTGGTGGAGTCATAAATAGTACTTACTCCTAGCTACA
>JBBPUG010000579.1:0-19192 GCA_038094535.1 Tubosaeta aff. alveolata | reverse complement strand
TTATTGTTCTTATCTAAGCGACAAACTTTTATTTTTGATAACCTACTTATCCGTCAACAGAAGCGGAATATGTTACAAATGTTACCACCATATGTATCTACATTTTATTTGTTCTTGCCCGGGGTGTTAACGTCCTGGCACAAAGCTGTGGTACTATGGAAAAAGCCGTTTCAGTAATCGATAGTACTGTAGTACTTGCATTGTGAGCGTTCTTGAAGACATATCACATGACACATGAACATCACTATCAGAATTGCATGTGGCAAGTGAGATCAATATGGAATTTCCTATCTGCCATCGAGCACAAGTGTTCGTGAATTGTAAGTAAAGCAAGACTCTCGATCGCTGTTACATTGCCTCCCCCGAACCACCAGCCGCCGCACCTGATTGCGACCCACCCCTGCTAGCCGCACTAGCCAAAGTCGACCACTCTTCGATTAATCGTTGACCCACGGTGGGCTCAATCTCCGTCCCGTCCCGTGCCACTTTGATCTCTCGTCCATGATTCCACGGATTCCGTAGATGTCGCGTACGATGGAATGGCACCCGCTCGGTTTGCAACCATTCCACTCTGAACGTCTCTCCCCAGCTCGTCTCGTTTTGCTGGACGTCTCGGCGACCGGACGGGACTTCGTTTTGAACGGCCGTTACCGCCGACTGTATGTCCTCATCACCGCCGCTTCCCCGATGGACTTCCTCCATGACAGGTTGCAGTTGTGAGTCATGCTTACTCGCGTCATCCCCATCACCGCCCGTGCTTCTTCCCCCTAGTCCCGTCCAAAAATGCATTCCTGATACGGGTAGCGGTGCTGAATGCGCACCAGGGTCTCGAGGCAAACCTTTACGACTATGGCCGAGGCTTGACTGTAAAGGTGAACGTAGACTAGGATCCTCGGACGAGCGAGCAAACGCAGGTGGTGCCGACCGTCGCTCTTGAGTGGACTTGACTTGCGAGGAACTGGGCGCAGGCGTGTCTGCCTTCCTTTCGTCTGGGGAGTAAACAATTGCTGCCTCAGCCGACTGGGGCTGGACATTACTAGACGATTGTGACGAGGCGGGAGGTGGCGAGTCTGTCCGCGGTGCCCACGAAACACTGCGGGTGCTTTGAAGGATTCCACTGGCCATCCTAGGAAATGCATTCAGTGTGGTAAGACAGGCACACTAGACTACAGACACACCGTGCGTATCCATAGAATTCGCCACTCTTGTTCACACTGAAAATCAGTACTACTTCCTTGCTTGTACGAAAAGCTTGGTCCAATATCGACTCATTGTGTTTCTGGGTTGCCCATACGCCACGTTTGACGCTAAGGTCCAAGTCATGCTATAATAAATCAACTTATCAAGTTACACGCTACCTGCGTGAGCGGTAAGACGTACCCGTGTCAATGACTTCAGAATGAAGAAGCGCTTGGGAAAATGTTGGATTAAGAGGCTCGATGTCGTCGATGCATACGAGCTAGACGAACGAGTGGGAACCTTAGGACTGTCTCCCTCCACGGTATCCGACCTCGAGACTTCTTCATCTCCGGGAATTAGCAAGGACGATGGTTGAGTGCTTGTGATATCTGGCCGACGACCCTTGGGAAAGGTAGCCCTGTCGCGCATCAACTCGTTGTCCTTTGTTGACTTGGCATGTCGTGTATGCACACCCATCCCACGCTGAACACCGACTCCGGCTCGTAGGTCGTCTTCTTTCCGACGTGCTCTACAAACTAGCCGTGGACACCGAGGGTTGTCAGGCCGTAACTGACGTCCGTTGAATTGGTTGATCGCGTCGTCCAATTGTTCTCTGGAGCGATAATTCACAAAGGCACAGCTGGAACGAGAAATAAGAAATAGAGATTGTACTCCGTTGTCCTCAACCCCGCCACGATCTCCGGGCACGGAAGGCACTGAGACAGAGGAGCTGAGAAATCGCCAGAGTTCGTCGTGGGTGGTATCGCTCGGAACGTTGCCTACCCACATTACCCACTCCGATCGGTTAGGCGGCGGGTTGGGATGATAGTGGCGACGAGCCGGTGGACGGTCATGTGTCACTGGTAATCTGTTACTTGGCTCGCGTATATCAATCTTGAACGAGCTCTGCGCTGATGTTTGGTTTGGTGGCTCGGTAGCGGCAGGGGAAATGGTGTTCCGTAGCGTGGTCGTGACAAAGTCTCTTTGACGGTCCGGAGTAGGAGAAAATAAGTGCTCCGGGGCCGAATCTCTGCGGGTGTCCTGGCGTCGATGGTGAGACGAGTGGAATGGATATTGTTGGGCTCGCGCAGGAAAAGTATTTGGGGATGAACCCAGGCTGTGGTGCCACTGACGCCCGCTACTCTGATGTTGCTGCAGTGGCCCATGATGAGCGGATGAACGGTACGTGAATGATAGATATTAACGAACCTCTCCTGAGGGTTCCAAATGGGATGGTCCAGGCGACTGAGGCATAAGCGGAAGGAGGGGTTGTACCTGCTGATATGGCGGACGGCGACCTTCTGCATGGGCTCCACTTACATATGGAAACGGCGGATGCGAAGGAAGAGGATAATATGAGGTTGGTAGATGTGAACTGAATTCCAGCTGACGATATTCGTGGTACGCATGTGGTTGAGAGGGCTGGCTCTGAAATGGAGGGGAATGCGATGGCATCGTGTACTGCCCTGGAAGGTAATTATATTTGGTATGCAGGGGCCCGGGTAAAACCTGAGTAGGGATGGGAAAGGCGGGCACGGATACCTGGTGTGTGAACTGAACACCTAAAGCATCGAAGGTAAAAAACGGCGGAGGGGCCCGTAGTCGTGATGTAGAAGCAAAGGAGGGCGAAGACGGCTGTGAAGCCCATCTCGTCCCGATCGTGGAGAAAGGCAGCACTCCGTGGGAGTCGGGTTGACTATTGTCGGGGGACGCAGCGGGGGTACTACTAAACGCGCGAGTTTGTTGAAATGGAATCGAGTGAAAAATGCCAGATGCGCCGAGTGCAATAGAAAGATCTGTCGAAGAAAATAATAAGTGAAGGGCATGAGGAACCATAGAACGAATGAAGTAATGAAATGGGGGACATTCTAGTACTGATGGGATAAGCCTTCAGCACGAACTTCAATTACAGTCGAAATATATAATGGAAGGCTTAACCCTGATCCGGGTTCGACCTAGGTAATAGGTCCGGCAAAATATCTTGACTATAGTCTATGTGCATTACGAGCTGCCACGCAAAAGATACATACCACTGTCGCCTTCTCCCTGAGATACTGGGACACTTGTGTCAGAGGAATGATCAATTAAAGATGACAAGTTTTCATGTGGATGAGCGGGCGTGTTTCCGTGTCTGTTGTCAGCAATACTCATTCTTTGTGACTAGGGGGCAAAAAAAACGAAAGCCCCTATGGTGAGGTGGCCATTAAAAGAACAAAATAAAGTAGGCGGCCAATGTTACTGCGTGTGTGATGATCGAGGAGGGAGCAAGTCGAAGAACTGGAATGAGAATTAGCGGCACATGGTGCAGGGGTTTGCACGAACCGTGAGAGAGAGAAACTTTTGCCAACGTATGACATCACTCTTGTGGATTGATCTCCACAAGTGGAGTCCAGCTCCGCACACCCCGTTCCGTGTAAGTACGATATATCTGTTACTCTCCTTGTCGTACCTGTAAATAAGTCAGTCTGATATTGGATCCCGTGCTTAGTGGTTCTTTACATATGGCCATTCGTGATTGAGTTCAGTTGAGCACGAGTCAAACCGGAGGCTTTCCGTGTGAAAGCATTACCTAAGAACTGCGCGCGAAGAGCGACAGCGGGCCGAGTCAAAACATCGACTCCATGACACGGCCCACGTATCTGAACCCTTCAAAGTATGTTACTTGTGTCCATTCACTTGCAATACTATCATCTATCTTTCCCAGTGTTTTCCTGTCCCATGGCATTTGATCACGAAATAGGGGATTCTCCCTCAACTCCTCAAGTCCAGAATGCTCATTTTTATCATGAAATCCATCTGGTTCTATTTGTTATGCAAATGTCAGAGTCACGATGGCGTGCCCAGGTCGTTCTTCCAAACCATTTACTATGCGCGGGCCCTGGTACCTGGGCTACAACCGGAGGATCGTTCCTCAGGCTCGGGATTGCAAACCTGCTGTACCTTGTTGACCGAACATGGACAATTGACTGCCCTGCGTGTTCGCGGGGCCATTGGGATGTGGATGAACCCACAGCAATACCGAATGGCCAATAGTCTTCCGTATTCGATGAAGATGTAATGAAAAAGACGGGCCGAACAATCAATGCGACGATCAGACCACCGTCCTTTAGCTGGCATCGCAAGCAGAACAACGTCTTGATCAGAGAAACGAATAACATCTCATACAAGGGGTCTTTCTAGAGATGCTTGCAAGACCGTGTCTGGTGTTGGGCCTTCGGAAATCGTCAAGTTCGATATTAGGCGCACATAGAAGTCCGACGGTTATCCACTCACACATTGACTTCTGTATGTAACATTCACTCCTGTCAGGTTGCCAAAGCCCAATGATAAGGCAGTGCATGACATATTATCTCCGTTCATACCCCCTGAATACAGGTATTGCATATTTGCTCCGGTCAAAGTCGTCCACCAGTCCATTCCACGTCCCAAGCTAGGGTGTTTTCACTTGACCATGTGGTGATTCTAGCTTTCAGCGGGGTCATGGCAACAGGCGCTGGGTGAGAGTTACGAAATTTTCATTACTTGAATACCCAGTTCGCTGGGGTGGAGTGGAAATGCGTCAAGGTTTGACACCACCTAGATCTCCGACTTCGATGACCTGCCTGCTCACGCGAACACGTCAGGTTTTACCGAGCCTTTTTCTCAAATGTCCCACCTTCTAATGAATGGTTTTGTAGCTATGGTGGACATAGCAACCCTGTGTCCACGATTAATTCGGTCTCCCTCTATATCTCCATCCCCTCCCACTTCTCTCCCGCTGCCCCCGACGCGAGGGCATACTCTCCGCGCCCTTCACTACACACACTCTTTCACTCATTGTCAATACCCTGTGGTGAGGTACTGCATAATTCCTGAATCACCCCTCACCGACTAAAGCTATGTCTTTTCAGCATGCAGGGTTTTCCCGACAAACACAGCGTCATAGTACGCTCTATGGCCGAGTTGGACGTACGCGATCCCTCGCTTGTCGACTCATCTCTTGTCGGCTCCGTTCCTGTCGTCGGTTCGCTTGCGAGTCCTCTTGTTGGTGGCGGGGAAAATGGTGGCGTACAACCTCCTTCCTCACCAGGCAATCCGCCACCAGGCAATCCATCGTCGAGCTCGGTCTCCACTAGCGGCAGTAAAAATGGTAACGGTAATGGCGGAGGCGGAGGCGGTGGCCATTCGCCCTCACCTACGAACGGTGGGGGTGCTGCGTCCCAACCAGAAACCACTGTTCTAACCAAGGCCTCTACTCCTGGGAATTCGCCTACCGCACCAAAAACAAATGGCGGCAGTAGTACGACAACTCCTATGAGTCCAGGTGGTGGCGGAAGTTATGCTGTTTCCAGCGGACAACCTGTCGCAGCCACGGATACTACATTCACCACTTCTCTCGGCACGTCACCTAGCATACTTTCTGCACCTTCACAACACTCTCTGGATTCCGGTTCCAACACCAAAGTCGGTGTCCTGGCTCCGTCGTCCACCATAGCCGCGGCTGCTTTGCATGGACAGCAACTGTCTGGAGGAGCGATTGCAGGAATCTTCATAGCATGTCTGTTCTCTTTGCTCGCGTTTGTTCTATTGCTTTTCCGGCACCACTCTATCGCGCGGCGAGTGGAGCTCCGTAACCGATGGTGGTTCAACCGCGCGCGTGCTGGAGGCTTTCCTTCTGTTGGCCCTATGAGGACGAGTGGGGAAGTACAGGCAAACAGGCTGACTGCTCGGAGTAGTTTCGCAACCAACTTTGACCAAGGGTTAATGTTCCGCGTAGACTCCCCCACGGGGTTTTCTCCAGGGGTAGTCCCTGACTATCCCCCTATTGCTGAAGTTCGCGAGCGGAACTCTGTCTTGATCTCCACTGGGGATGTGGTTGCACGCAGGGATTCTATGAACAGCATGTTCAGCCATAGCAGCGACTCAAACACTCAGTACCTAGCTGTTTCTACAGCCCAGAACCAGGAGCCTTTCACCCCCATGTCTGTTCGCCCATTCTCACCTTCGGAGTCCTTTTTCTTCCCAAAACCACCTGCGCCGTCGTCTACGGACTCTTTCTTCCTTCCCGGTACACAAGGACACATATCCCGTCAATCTTCTGCGGCTACCCTCGTTCAAGTCAGTACACCTCCTCGTGCATTCATGGTTGATCTTCCTCCACCATCGGCGTCGATGCCTTCTGTCCACCCTCAGGCATTGACATCCGGCACTGCACATACCCCGGTCATCGCTGCCGTTGATACATTTCCCATTACAGATCCTGTGACGCCGGCGCCCACACACGTCGAGGTCATCCGTCGTCCTTTCCTACCTTCATTGGAGGACGAGCTGACGGTGTATCCGGGCGATCAAATCCGCTTTCTCCAGCTCTTTGACGATGGCTGGGCATTCGTCGAAAAGTTGGCGGGGGAAGGGACACGTCACGCGCGGGGGCTGATTCCGATCGACTGTTTGCGGGAGGCCGATCAACCCCTTCCGACCTTTCTCGCTCAGAAACGGATCAGCTATGGATCGGACGAGGTGATGGGCTACGCGCTATAGACCTTGTGCGTCTGGGCAGCGTGTGGCGACCAACACTGATCGGTCGAATAGATTTGCCCGTGGAGCTCGAAGACGTTGTTCTGCTCGTTTAATCGTTTTTGCAACGCATGTTAGAAGTGCCTTGACGACACCCTTCGACGTTCGTGTCTTGTCACTTTCTCCCACGCAAATGTTGCACAATGTTCTATTTGCTGTCATAAAGATGTACCCTCACATGTTACTTGTTCTCCCTCTTTTCATTGTTTTGCACTGTTCGTTTTTCTGTGACATTAGGTCCCGCATGGCTCCCTTTGATAAGAGCCGCCGTCAAATCCTTTACCTGGCGCTTTCCTGGGACGCTTTGCACATGTTTTATGGCGTTGTAATTGTGGTTGTTACTGTTCACCATCTTTACCATTAGTGCTTCTGTCTCATAGGTTTACCTTGCGGACTGGAATTCCGGAGAGGATCATGTTCCAAAATTTGCGCATGTCTACTAGCTTCGAGACTACTCGGACACGATTCTTATCTTTGGTTACTATGGAGGTCTGTCCTAATGGCAGGGTCACTGTCGATGACATCTTTGCTCAACCCCATCGCGTTCATTTGACCATATCGGTGGACACCCGCCTCACGGTATAAACTTCAGCTCGCACGATGACCCACACTGTCTACAAGGGTCTATCGTGAAGTAGGTCATTACGTCGTGCTTCTGGCACATGGTTCCCATCGTCAACGGCGGACCCGAGTCGGTTCCGTAACGATAGTCGTCATTACAGTTTGATTCACGAGACGACGGTTGCTGCTGCTCATGATCTTGAGAGCCAGATCTGAAACCATACGGCCTCTAGCGGGTGACTTATGCACCACAATATGATGCTGACACAAGGGATGCGTGAACTGAGGCCTTCAGCTAGCGTTGGGACATATGGACCTCTTCCTCTTCAACGGTGTCTGGGACCGCAACACTTGATGGGCCCGTGGCCAAACACCAACCCCAACTCGTTCGCGATGACATCGCACTGCGCCGCACGATACCCAGGCGATACACACGCCGTCATTCCACCACTGCCCCATTCATCCTGCCATACGTCTCCCACACTATCTCTTCACGCCGGAGGAATCCAGACTCCCGCACCACGCTATCTCCGACCATCGCTTCGTCACTTCCCGCATCACCTCCAGCTGCTCCGCGCTCAGCGACTGATACAGCCTATCTGTCTCCACCATCAGACACCCAATACAAGTCGTCTGCGTGGGCACCAAACACCCGCCTTCAGCCGGCACGGTCTCACCAGGATGGAGCGCCGCCGCGCTCGGGTTCTTGATGATGTAGGCTACGGTGAAGTATTCGACATATGCGGACGGAGGGGAAGTGGGGCAGTGGTATTGAGAAGGAAGTGACAACAGTCGCGTTCGATGGTCGACCAGAGAGCGGGAAAACGGGCGTAGGCGCCATGCTGGTCGCAATGTCGGTGAGTAGTCCCCGTCGATGACGGCGTCTCAAAAAATACGCCGTTGGTCGTCTGCTAGGGCGACATCTGCAGGAGGTTTGTGCTCAACACCAGTGATACTGGGATCGGAAAGCAAGGTCGAGGCGTCAGACGCGCAGCAGGGGTACTTTGCGAGCGCGAGTGCTAATGAGTAGAATGAGAATCTCGTGCTGTAATCGGATTTCAAGATCGCGGTACTTTGGATGTACCCGCCAGTATGTGGCTAGCGTAAGATGGAATGCAGAGTCACAAAAGAGGCCCTGTGCGTATTCGGATTGTCCGGAGGAGGTACCCTGCCGTCGCACATTCGCTAAAGATCAACACTTTTGTTGGCCCCGAAGTGGATTCACAACCGAAACCCCATAAAAAGTCACATCTCCACTAAACGACCCAATATGGTCTTGTAGTGCAAAGAGGGTATCCTTGAGCGCAGAATTTGATGCATTGAACCATACAAGGGCAGTTAGACGATAGTTAATCGTGACAAGAACAACCCCTTGGTTCCATCACAAATGTTCGAAATCGAATTTCCTACATAACCATTAGTTGTCATATTGTAAGAGAATGGTCTACTGCTGAGCGCGCCTCCGCGAACTATGAGATGCTCACTGCCAAGGAGATTAGGCCTTGTGCTACAACGCGTCCTACCTGGGCACAGACGGGATCATGGACAAGAGCACTGAGCACGGTATTTGAAGCAACCGAGAGGGGTGTCGGGGGCGGAAAGCGATCTGGCCTGATGCTGATGCCGTATACTCGACATGGAAACAGGTGAAGTTGTTGCGGAAGTCACGAAGGATGCCGATCTTGAGACATCGACCTGCCTAGTGATGTCGCACGACACATTGAAACGCGTCAACGGAGCATAATTTGTACAGAGAGCAGGAAACCACTTATCTTGTCGTCGCCACGGGATAGAATGCCCAAAGTGAATGTCGTGCAGCGAGCTACTGAGTGTGTTGCACCACCACCGTTTGAATGCCAGTACAAGAAAACTCCTACCTCAAGGCCTCGACATCTTTGACAGGTGCTTTTTTGTGCTCCCACCATCCCCGCAACACGTAAAGATCAGGTTGAACAGGTACTTTTTTGTTGTTCAACCCCTTTGTCCCACTCACGGAATCGCCTGCAGCACGATCTTCCTCGACCACCCTCCGGGTATAAACACACGAGATTGAGGTCGACGAGCGTGAGTTTGGGCGGGCGCGCACTGAGCTGCGCGTGGAGTTTCCTCAGCTCAGCGGCGGGGACAACTTCGTCCAGGAATTTGGTATCCTTGCTACGCACAGCGGACATCTGCTCATCCGTGTGGGCGACGTTCATGCGCATGTATCAACGGTCGAGAGGCGACGTACGGGTTTGAACGAAACGCTGGTGGACCCGTTTACAATATTCCTTGTGCTTTCCGTTTCGCCAGTCATACTGCTGACATCTTCGGCCACAGTAATAGGCCATCCCCACACCGTTTAAACTGGCTCATGTGTCACTTCTGGCAGGATTGAATGCGCCAGTCAGCGGCATCGCGACGTATTGATTTGCGTCTTTCCTCAACCACAACTCCGAGCCTTGTACAACGTCTTTGATCAGATTCGAGATACGTCGGTACACAGTATACTCGAGAAGGATATCAAATAACACGACCACTTCACGATATGCAGGTAGCTGCTCCACAAACGGCAACAATGTCTCGCACCTGAGGAGCGATTGGGCGAGCCGAGTGCCTGTAAAAGGAATGGGAACGCATCCAAGTCCCTACGAGAATTTCAGCTGTGGCTTTGATCATGGCCTGACGCAAGAGTACGAGCCGAATTTTTAAACCCAAACACGGCGAAGATGTGCAAGTCCATACGCAGCATAAATCCAATTCGTATGTATGCGAGATTTTGTGATCGAGATGGCAGATTGAGGCGGTGGCAATGAGCAGGTTATCCTAGTTTAAGAAGTTTCTTATGCCGTTAAGCTCGAGCCGTATTGACTGCGATAGTATATTTATGCAACCACAGTTCCTCCGTACAATCGAGATATGGATTATCACAAGTGTGGCGCACCCATATTTCATTGGCTCCCCATACACACCCGGTGCTCCTGTATTAATCATGTGACGGGCTGCCATCTTCAAGCGTGCATCCTGTACTGAGCCTTCTCGTCACAATTTGTATATTGTCACTTACTACCGTTGAAAGTCTGCCAGGGCCTTTCCTGTCTGCGGGGCTACGAGTGAACGGCATCATTCAGTACTATCGAAAAAGCATTCTGATCGACTCACTGTCGACAGTTGTCAGTTACATTAGCGATTTATTCATGATTTTGACGCTTACCAGGAGAATCACCATGGATTTGGGTGAGAGCATGATCAATATCAACGTCTTCCCTAAAATCTGTTGACGATCTGGAGCCATGTCCGTGGGGAAGGTACTGCAGGTTATTTGACAGTAAACAATGAGCGTCACCGAGACGACCCCGAACTCACTGCCAATGATCGTCAGTTGTATGGACAGTATCCAGTTAATTTCTACACGCACCTATAACGTCGGGATCGAATGAACTGCAGGTACCTGTCAGTGGTGGTGAGTGGTAGCCAGGGTGGCCACCGTATCCATAATCAAGCTGAGGAAGCTAAAGACAAGGCAATCCAGGTCACCAAAGAAACAGGTGAATGAACTCACTGTACACGATCGTCAATTGCGAGAAATTTTTATCTGAGATTATCACTTACCAGTGCCAATGCCGTGGCCGGTGAGGGCGCCAGTGTAACCGCCGCAACCAGTGTCAGTGCCTTCGCCATGGCCGCTACCGCCATGGCCACTGCCACCATGGCCACTACCACCATGGCCGCCGCGAATTTGCCCACCACTTTCATCTGTTGCAGGCGCGCTGGAAGAAGCAGCGGAAGAGACATCGAGCAAGATACTCCTCACCTGCCGCAACATCCCCGTTTGCCGAGTCTCGCACTCTTCTCATGGACAGCCGGGCTATCCACAAAGTAATCATCAACTGTCCAATCCGAGGCACTAATGGATCTCACCTATTTTTGATGTCATTCTGAAATTGCTCTAGTTGCCTAGTAGGCGGGATGAGAATTCATGATCAGAAAGCAGTGTACAATACATACTCTGCGCGAGGAGAAACAGCCCAAGAGGCATCCATCCGGGCGGGTGCGGGTGCAGAGGCGACAAAGGAAACGACACTCGAAATTATGAATGTGAGGAAAAAAGAACGGAAATACATCGCAAAGAGTGGTCAATGAACAAAAGGATAATCGGCCGTCAACGGCTGATGAGTTGAAGAATAGAGAAAGGGCTGGCAAAAGGCAAAGTAAGCACTATGGCTGGTACGAAATAAGTGGATACACTTACTAGCCAGTACCTGTGAGTGATAGACGAGAAAGCCAGGCCTTTATACCGCACGAAATGCCAGGCGTCCAGTTGGCGGCATGGTCATGAAACACCTTCAAGTTTGCAGCGGCGTGAAACTACATGACTAGGAATAATATCATGTGGCATAGGAGATTTCGGCGCTTGTTTCGTCGCTTAGTTCTTGTTTGAGGATTTGTCGCAGTAATGGTTGCCGTCACTTTGCTGCACGCGTCCACCAAAGAGTCATGTGACGCAGGTCGACTCATGCCTCGGCGACCATAGCTACCTTTTATAAAAGACGAGCCTAACGTCCATGTACCCCAGCTCTCATCTGCTGTGTAATCAGGTTACTACCCAGTCCTTTTCGACAGTCTGAGAGTCCTCAACTCTTTGTTACGCAACCCGTGACCGTTCCTCTGCGACCTCACCGCCAAAGTTCAAACGATCAACCCAGATACTAATGCCCGGGGTACTTAGGTGAGGCGACGCTACCAGACCCAGAGAAGGGATGTGTGTCAAAGACTCATACAACGTGATGCAAACCTTGAAGTCGTTCTGCTCGGAGTAGTAGACCGAGGCTGACAAACACTTCTTATGTTCACTGTTTGTGTTAGAATGTTGCTAAGATACTGCGAGGGCGTCTGGGAAATGGCCGGCTTGGATGCAAGTAACATTGACCTAAACTGGCGGAAAATTACCGATTTTCTGGACACTGCGCTAACCCTTACATGCTATCGTGAGCTCAGACACCAACTTGTCACAGAACCTGGCCTGCGCCGCAACGGTGACACCATGCAATGTTGTGTAACAGCCAGGTCAGACTCATTTGTTTGATCGCTCAAAATAACTGATCGATCACCGATCCACGTACTGTTACTAGCTCGAAACGCATGCTCGCCTATGCACACACGTTGCTCGGTGTACACCATATTCGAGATGAAGGAAGAAGATCCTGAATCCTGATCGGTTAATGGGATCCTATCCGCTCGAGGACGGTAGTCGCCATATTGTTACAGTCTTTCAGACGGGACATACAGATGAAATGGTGAATCAAAGTATATCAACACGTTACTCAAGGAGCATTGGCTGGAGGTTCACGGAAACCTGAGGGTGTTCATCATTGCAGGGGAGGACTGGTTAATTTTCCAACATCCCACCCGGCGAGAACGTGGTGCGCCATGCCCGCAAATCGTGGCGTCATGTATACTTCGACTGATAAGTCCCAATACAATCACTCTGTTTTTCAGGAATGAAATCAACTGGCAGCCCTATCCGTGTTGGCCTGGTGGCAACTCTCGCACATCGACGCAACCATACGTCGTCCACCATCCTGTAGGCTTAGCCTCACCATTTCCCAAATAAAAATTCAGCCGACTCACCATCCTCACAAGAACAGCACTGCAATGTGCACGACTCGCACAGATGCTGGAGATGGCATACGCCTTATCATTAGCCTGCAAACACAGACGTACGGCCACCTGAAAGTTGACCAGATATTTCTACAGACACATGATGGCGAGGTGGTCATCTTTCTTCGATGCATCCCAGTAAGTACTCACCGCTGCTGTGTGATAATGGGCGCATTATCCGCTTCGCTGACAAAATTACCGACACGGGGGATGGATTGGACCATTTTGGCACGAGAATAATTACTGCATCTCCGCGTGTACTAAAGGCAACGGAGGAGCCAATGCCCTCCATCTTCAGCTGGACCATATCCAGGAACGTAACCTCCAGCCACTCGACAGTTTTTGTGCTGATCGTTTTACGCAGGGTATTGATCTCGGGAACTGCAAAAGGGGAAGAGCGGCTCGAACATGCAGTTACAGATCGCTTATCTGATTGTATTACATACATGTTTCATTGTAAACCGGCTGTGTTCAAAGGTCGTGAAACCTTGCTTTGGACTCCACTAGAGGCGAAAACTCCCCTTTATGTTCGCTTCCTTGATGATAATTTCTCAGTCATCCTTTCATGGGGGAAGTGCATCTCTTTCTGTCCCCATCTGGAGCATGTTACTGTGAAACAGTTTCTGCAGCAAATAGGGTGGAGTACACACCTACCTGATGCTCATCAGTTGTGTTTACCCGGGCCGTGTTTTGGTTACGGCAGAAAGGCGTAGCCTCTGCCAGACCTTGTAGAGATCCCGCTCGCAAATGAAAGTGCCACCTGCCGCACTCCGCTTGGCGAACCTTTGCGGAGCAGAAGTCGCGGCATCCGTGCGACGTTCGATCAATAGATCCTTTGTGGCTGTGCCGTGACCTGACTTGATCCGAATCATCGATGAGGTGTTGATTGGAAAATGGGTGGAGGCATGGAGGGAGATTGGGTTCCTACGACCGGTGTGAGGTGTTCTTGATAGAACTACCGTATCCTGTGATGTTAGATTAGAGATTGGGATAACCAGTGAAAGGTTCATTAATTTCATTTGTATATCATTGACTCTTTGTTACAACAGAACAACTGCGTTAGACTGTATCATAGTAGGTGTTGAGATCTGAGACATCTACCTGCCTAGTGATGCCGCACGACCCGTTGGAATGCGTCAACAATGCATAATATGTGCAGAGAACAGGAAACCATCCATTTATCTTTGTCGTTGCCACGGGATACTGTATGGTATTGTTGCACCGCCACCGTTTGAATTTGACGGAGGTATGTATCTTTGGCAGGTGCTTTGTTATGCTCCCATCATCCCCGCGACACGTAAAGATCAGGTTGAATAGGTACTTTTCCGCCGCTCGACCCCTTCGTCCCACTACGATAAACGGAATCGCCCGCAGCACGATCTCGGTATAAATACACCAGAGCTTGAGGCCGACGAGGGTGAGTTTGTGCGGCCGCGCACTGAGCCGCGCATGGCATTTCCTCAGCTCAGCGCGGAAATTTTCGTCCAGGAATTCGGTATCCTTGCTACGCACAGCGGACATCTACTCATCCGTGTGGGCAACGTTCATGCGCATGTGTCAACGGTCGAGAGGCGACGTACGGGTCTGAACGAAACGCTGGTGGACCCGTGTACAATATTCCTTGTGCTTTCCGTTTCATACTGCTGACGTGTTCGGCCGCAGTAATACCAGGCATGGAGACACCCCCCACACCGTTTGAACCGGCGCATGTGGCTCACTTTTGGTAGGATTGAATATGCCAGTTGGCGACATCGGGATGTATTAATTTGCGTCTCCCCTCGACTGCATCTTCCAAGCCTTGTAACTATCACCGTCTTCTGAAAGCCTGTCTTCTAACTTCCGTCCCAATCGACAACGTCCCTGATCAGATTCAAGATACATCGGTACACAGTATTCCCGAGAAGAATATCAAACAACACGACAACTTCGCGATATGCAGGTGACTGCTCCGTAAACGACAACAATGTCTCGCACTTGCGGGAGTGATCGGACGAGCCTACGCTCGAGTGCCTGTAAAGGGGACAGGAACGCATCCAAGTCCTCGAGACGGATTCACAAGACTGTGATCGCGTTGACCGCATGACACACGGCGAGTACGCACCTATTGCTCGCCCATGTGCGATCGGCGACGTACTCGAGAATTTCTGCTGCGAATTTTCTCATGAAACGCAAACACGGTGTAGATGTGCGAGTCCCATTCTATGCAGCATAAATCCAACTCGTATGTGTGCGAGATTTCGTGATCGGGATGGCAGAGTAAGGCGATGGCAATCGGACTCTCCCTGAGAGAGACTGGGTACGTCATCCCTGTCTAAGAAGTTTCTCGTACCGTTAAGCTCAAGCCATATTTACTGTGATATGATAATCTATGCAGCCACAGTTCTTCCGTACAATCAACATATAGATTGTCGCGAGTGTGGGTCACCCATCTTCTATAAGCTCCCCATACACATGCAGTGCTCCTGTATTAACCATGTGACGGGCTGCTATCTTGAAGCGTGCATCCTGTACTGAGCCTTCTCGCCATAATTTGTATATTGTCACTCACTACTACTGAAAGTCCGCCAGATCCCGTCTTGCTTGGGCTACAGTGAATGGCACCATTCAGTACTATCTAAAAAAATTCTGATCGACTCACTGTCGACAGTTGTCAGTTGCATTGGCGATTTATTTATGGTTTTAACGCTTACCTTGACCATGCTGGCCCTCGGCGACAGCGATCTCAATATCAACGTCATCCCTAAAATCTGTTGACGATCTGGAGCCATGTCCGTGGGGAAGGTACTGCAAGTTATTCAACAATCAGCGTCACTGAAACAACCCCAAACTCACTGCCAAATAATCGTCAGTTATATGGACAGTATCCAGTTGATTTCCATACGCACCTATAATGTCGGGATTGAATGAACTGGCGGTACCTGTCAGTGGTGGTGAGTGGTAGCCAGGATGGCCACCATATCCATATTCAAGTTGAGGAAGCTAAAGACAAGGCAATCCAGGTTACCAAAAAAACACCCGAATGAACTCACTGTACACGATCGTCAGTGGCGAGAAATTTTCGTTCATGAACTTATCACTTACCAGTGCCAATGCCGTGGCTAGTGAGGGCACCAGTGTAACCGCCGCCACCAGTGTCTTCACCATGACCGCCACCACCATGCTCGCTACCACCATGGCCACTACCACCATGGCCGCCACGAATTCGCCCACCACTTTCATCTGTTGCAGGCGCGCTGGAAGAAGCAGCGGAAGAGACATCGAGATTGAGTAGAATTAGATACAAGATACTCCTCACCTGCCGCAACATCCCCGTTTGCTGAGCCTCGCACTCTTCTCATGGACAGCCAGGCTATCCACAAAGCAATCATCAACTATCCTATCCGATGTATCCACTGGTCAAATGGATCTCACCTATTTTCGATATCCTGGAATTGCTCTAGTTGCCTGGGAGGTGGGATGGGCATTCACGATCAGAAAGTAGCATCTGACACATACTCTGCGCGAGGAGAAACAGCCCAAGAGGCATCCATCCGGGCGGGTGCGGGTGCAGAAGTGACGAAGGAAACAACACTCGAGATTATGAATACAAAGAAAAAGGAACGGAAATGCATCGTAAAGAGTGGTTAATGAACAAGAGGACAATCGGTCGTCAACGGCTGGTTAGATGAAGGATAGAGAATGGGCTGACAAAAAGCAAAGTGAGCACCATGGCTGGTACGAAACAAGTGGATACACTTACTAGCCAGTACCTGTGAGTGATAGACGAGAAAGCCAGGCCCTTATACCACACGAGATGCTAGGTGTCCAGTTGGCGGCATGGCCATGAAACACCTTCAAGCTTTCGGTGGTATGAAACCACACGGCTGGAAACATGATATCATGTGGCATGGGGGATTTTGGTGCTTGTTTTATCGTTTAGGCGCAACAGTTCTTGTTTTGATACTGTCACGATGGTTGCTGTCACTTTTCTGCACGTGTCCACCAAGAAATTATGTGACACAGGTCGTCTCCGACGCTTGCTACGCCATTTTGACGCCATTGGCCCGGCCATATTACAAGACGATCCTAACGTTCATGTACCCCAGCTCTCCTCTGCTGTGTAATCAGGTTACTACCCAGTCCTTTTCGACAGTCTGAGACTCTTCAACTGTTTGTTACGCAACTCGTAACAATTCATTTGCGACCTCACCGCCAAAGTTCAAACGCTCAACCTGGATACTAATGCCCGGGGTACTTAGGTGAGGTGACGTTGCCAGACCCAGAGAAGGTATGTGTGCCAGAGACTCATACAACGTGGTGCAAACCTTGATGTCGTTCTTGCGCTCGGAGTAGTAGACCGAGGTTGACAAACACTTCTTACGAAGTATTCACTGTTTATGTCAGAATCTTGCTCCTGCTACGGTACTAGCACCTATTGGACCGACTGCACTCGCAGTATCGTAATGTGGGGCACCGTTTCACATCGAGGACGTCTGGGAAATGGCGTTTGGATGCAAGTAACATTGGCCTAAACTGGCGGAAAATTACAGTCTTCTGGACAATGCGCTAACGCTTACATGGTGGCAGCAATGACATCTCACTGCGCCCCACGATACCCAGGTAACACACGCCCCGTCCGAATCCCACCACTGCCTCGTTCATCCCGCCACACGTCTCCCACACCACCTCCATGCCGACCATCTCCGACCATCGCTTCGTCAGTTCCCGCATCACCTCCACCTGTCCCGCGCTCAGCGATTGATACAGCCTATCTGTCTCCACCATCAGACACCCAAGACAAGTCGTCTGCGTGGGGACCAGACAGCGCGACGGTCTCACCAGGATGGAGCGCCGCCGCGCTCAGGACCTTGGTGATGTAGGCTAGGGTGAAGTATTCTGAGACAAAGTCGACATATGCGGACGGAGGGGAAGTGGGGCAGTGGTATTGAGAAGGAAGTGACAACAGTCGCATTTGGTGGTCAACCAGAGAGCAGGAACGTGGGCGTACACACCATGCTGGTCGCAATGTCGGTAAGTAGTCCTCGTCGACGACGGTGTATCAAAAAATTTGCCGTTCGTCGGCTCCTAGTGCAACATCTGCACCAGGTTTGTTCTCAACACTGATGACATTGGGGTCGGAAAGCAAGGTCGAAGCGTCAGACGCGCAGCAGAGGTGCTTTGCAAGAGCAAGTGCTGATGAATAGAATGGGAATCTCGTGGTGTAATCGGATTTCAAGATCGATACCTCTATGTGCCCGTCAGTATGTGGCTAGTGTAAGATGGAATGCAGAATCACAACAGAACTTTCGTTGGCCGCGAAGTGGATTCACAACCGAAAACCCATAAAAATCCACATCTCCACTAAACGACACAATAATATTATGGTCTTGTAGTGCAAGGAGGGCATCCTTGAGTGCAGAATTTGATACATTCAACCATCCAAAGGCAGTTAGACGGTAGTTAATCGTGACAAGAACAACCCCTCGGTTCCGTCACAAATGTTCGAAGTCGAATCGCCTACATTACCATCAATCATCACGTCGTAGGAGAATGGTCCACTGCTGAGCACAGCTCCGTGAGCTATGAGACGCTCACTGAGAAAAAGGATGAAAGCGGCTCAGTTTTAAGACATTACCTGGAGTTTCGGAACGACACGCGTGCTTCCGCCATAAGCGATAGGAAAATAGACGTTCAGTGGTAGAAAATCCTCTTCAGTATACCGCAGATGATCGCTGCAATCATCAAGAGGCTATTGAGATTAGGCTTTGTGTCACAACGCGTCTTACATGGGCATAGAAGGGACCATGTTCAAGAGCACTAGGCACGTTATTCGAAGCGACCTGGCCTGATTCTGATGTCGTGTACTTGACATGTACCCAGGAAACAAGTGAAGTTGTTGCGGAAGTTGGCACGAGGGATGCCCGCTTTAGGGGTTGAGACATCGACCTGCCTAGTGATGTCGGATGACACATTGAAACGCGTCAGTGGAGCGAAATTTGTACACAGAACAGGATTAGACTTCTCATCTTGTCGTCAGGGATAGAATCATAGAATACCCAAAGTGACACCAGAGGCAACACCGAAAAAGTTGGCCGCTCTTATTGATTACTTAAGGACGAACTTATTCCGCTTCCGTTTACAGGTATTTCGTCAAACCATATCCTTTTTTTACATTTTAAACAATAGATTGATATGCTTTATTGTCATATTGTAGTATATATTTTATAACAATACGCTGCACAAATCAAAAATTTGTTGGGGTGGCTATGGTGGTACA
>JBBPUG010000578.1:0-19204 GCA_038094535.1 Tubosaeta aff. alveolata | reverse complement strand
CAGAGGGAAAATTCCGAATTGAAACCGATGGTTCTGGCTTCGGATTGGGCGCAGTTCTCACACAACATCAGGACGATAAATGGCACCCGATTTCATTCATTTCTCGAAGTCTGAGCGACGCAGAACGTAATTATCATGCTGCTGATCTCGAATTGGCCGCAATCATGTTCGCTCTCAAAGAATGGCGCCAGTATCTTCTTGATGCAATCGAGCCGTTTGAGATTTTGACTGACCATCAGAATCTCACATACTTCACGAAACCCCAAGATTTATCTCGTCGACAAGCCAGATGGCATCAAACCCTCCAGGAATACCATTACACAATCGCCCACTGCCCCGGAAAAACTAATCCCGCCGATCCTTTGTCCCGGAGGCCAGATCATGAGAGGGGGGTAGATGTCGACAACACTCAAATTACCATCCTAACTCCATCCAAGTCAATTGAGACACGAACGCTTCAAGCAGAATCAATTGAATCTCTGATTCAAAAACATCAAAAACAAATTGAGAGCTTCGTAAAAGTGGGATTGGAAAACAAGGAAAGCGTATGGAGTGTAAAAGACGAGATGATTCATTGGAAAACGTTGTTGTATGTTCCAAATCAACCAGAACTGAGAGAGAAAGTCATTCGAGAGAATCACGATCATCCCATCGCTGGGCATCCAGGGATTAGGCGTACATTAGATCTGATTAAAACAAAGTACTACTGGCCAACGATAAAACGAGACATCCGTAGATATATCAAAGGATGCGATAAATGCCAGCGTACTAAAACAGATCAACAAGGAAAGAAAACGCCCCTGAATCCAAATGAAATCCCCGATGCACCATGGGAAATCATATCGGTAGATCTAATCGGTCCATTGCCTGAGTCAAAAGGAAAAAATGCGATACTTGTGGTAGTCGATCGATTCTCAAAAATGATCCGACTCTTTCCGGTTCTAACGGAGATAACGGCACAAGGAGTAGCAAAGATCTTCAGAGATGAGATCTTTAAGTTGCACGGATTGCCAAAGAAAGTAATTTCAGATCGTGGTCCACAATTCGTTTCGTCATTTATGAAGGAACTATACGAACAGTTGAAGATTGACGGAAATCCATCGATGGCATTTCACCCAGAAACTGACGGTCAAACCGAGAGAATAAATGCATGGGTCGAACAGTACCTTCGACTTTATATAAACCACCGTCAGAATGATTGGGCAGAATGGCTATCGATTGCCAAATTTGCACATAACCAAAATACCACTAGTGCTACCGGCTTTTCTCCGTTTATCCTAAATTACGGACAACAACCACGATCTGGATTTGCTCAGAAAAAGGCAAAAAGAAACCCTGCAGCTGGAGAATTTGTGGATGAAATGCGTACAACACGCGAGATCGCATCGGCAAGTCTCAAAATGGCGGCTTATGACATGAAACGATATCATGACAGAAAAGTCCGAGCCCCTATTGAGTACAAACCTGGCGATTTAGTTCTACTTGAAGTGACACATATACGCACTGAAAGACCATCAAAAAAACTAGACAACAAACGATATGGTCCGTTCAAAGTAATTAAAAAAGAAGGACCTGCTGCGTATCGCCTCAAGTTAGACAAAACTTGGCGCAAGATTCACCCTGTTTTCCACGAATGTTTACTCCATCCATATAATAAAGGAGAATTTCCCTCTCAACAGATTCAAACACCGCCTCCCCCGGCAATCGTTGATGGACAGGAAGAACACGAGATCGAAGAAATTTTAGATTCAATGTGTGTTGGTAACACTATTGCCTATCTCATCAAATGGAAAGGTAGTCCTCGCGAAGAAAACGAATGGAAACCTGTTCGTGAACTCACACACGCCCAAGAGGCTATCAAGGATTTCCATAAGAAAAACCCCGACGCCGAACGCCTTGCAATCCATATAAAGGCTAATTCTACCGAATTCGATCCCCCATGTTCTTGTCCGATCTGTCAAGGGAAACCTCTCCCCATGCCATCTAAAACCTTTCGTACTGCCGCTTTTCTTCATTTTCGTGATAGCTTTAACAAATTTGACGATTCTTTCTTTGAATTTCCTATGGCTGATTCAGAGACTCAACCCTGAAAGGGGGGTAATGTCAGAACTTTATTTTCTCTCTTCACTTTCTTCACCTTATCACATAGTCCAGACCGTTCTAGACACTGACGTCACCATGATATCATACCTCGTGTATTTCTAGACCATGACGTCATGCCTCATGTACAACATGTGTATAACAGTATATAAGTAGTCAGTCGATACTCTGTACCTCTTTCCTCAGTTTCGGAATCATCATTCACTTGCTCTTCGCAGCCTGCATTCATTTTGAGTGCATATAGGTGTGATTAGTGAGAGTCCTGACAATCTGATTGTCGTTTTCCAAGATCATCGCACCTAAATGGAGATCCGCATCTATCGGCAACGGATTGCCCCGCCTCAAATTGCGAGGCGGGGCAATGCAATTTGGCCTGACTAATGGGGACCCCACAAGACCGCTTAGTAGGGCGCGCCCGTTATCCTAAGAACAATGTTCTCTCGTGTTCTACACTAATTGACAACAGACGCACTTCACATTAGCTGTACTACAACATGCTAATTTCCGCATCGACAACTCACGAGGACTGCCAGCACTCCTTAAATGCTGGGTAGCAATGTTTACAAGAACTTGAGAAAATGGAATTTTCAACCAGCCCACGTAATAATTGCTGTACGACCCAGGAGCCTCGGACCGCGGTTCATCAGTTGGAAGAGTACTTATTTTTGGAATCCTGTCTCAGGATCTATTGTTTCTGCCATGTCAGGAAAACAAAGAAAACAAGCCTGCTATCCGGCGCAGTCTCCTCCGACCCGCATCCGGCGAGTACGCCACAAATTGCAAAGGTATGATTACACATTGAATGTATTCCTAGCAGGATGTGATCTATGTTTCACGTTTCATGTTTCAGGAAGATCACCCACGTAATGGGTCCGCCGACGGTTTCGGGGTCGGTTTCAGTAAGACAAATTGAGGGTTTTCAACACCGCAGTGTCCAAGATATCTCCACGTAAGCACTTCTCCTTGACCATATATGCTTGCTTTACTCACGCCTGACCGATAAATCATGACTTCTTGATATCGATGGGTTGGATCACTTTCAGATTGATTGCCCAAGCATCGATTTGTTCCGTACTCACTGAAAGGTGCTTTATCCGGGTACTTTTACCCCGCGAACTGACGATCTGGGTGACTTAGATATCTCTTCAACTGATCGGATGGTTGCTGTAACGGATACTGCTTCCACAGACATCGTTGTCAACATTGGAAGTGCTACTCCAACCTCTTGCGTATCTGCACTAGCAGAACGAACGAATCACACGCTACTCGGTATAATAAGAGAACACTTCAACACCCAATATGCTACGCAAGCGCCTAGTCTCTCTGGATTTCGTAATGCTGTCTCAGCGCACGGCGGTACCGAAGCCGATACCACATTGCTAGCGGATTTCCGGGCCCAGGTTCCACTCTCGGATTATGACCACTACAAGCCATTCATGGAAAGATTCAACGTCAAACCATGCAAGAAAGAAGAGGTTGAAAACCTGTTTGCTCCGGGCCTTCCACGTTACCTCGTAAACAGTAGCGCTACGTCCGGGGGAATCCCAAAAATGCTCCCGAAATACAATCATACGACGGCAACGTCTCCCCGTTGCCCGTTTTATGACCCACTCAGCAAAACGCCGATTGCTGCGGTAGTCTATTGTGGGCTTACGGCTGTGAAGGAAATAGAACATGCAGGTCAGGTAACAGAAAGGATCCCCGTCTGCATAGTAACGGGTGCATCGATTCGTAATTGCTTTGGGTGGCATACTGATGATGACGAGAGTCGGATGTCCCTCTCTAGTACGTTTTTCGTCCTCTCCTACTATATGCGCTTATGTCTGCTACCTTCTAGTGTCATACTATGCTGTGCCATGGGCAGCGACCACCATCTCACATTTTCCATCCTTCCTGAAGGTTCACGGTCTCTTCTTTCTTACACGTCGGGATGTAGATCGTTTCTATGTGCCATTTGCGTCGCATCACGTTGATCTCTTTTGTTACATCGATGAGCAGTGGGAAACGTTTATATCCAGTATCAGGGATGGCGTTCTACCCGAACTGGAAGGCATAGATCATGTCCGAGAGCATCTCCAGGCAAGTCAGCAGTCGACACATGCGTACGCTCTTCCTCAGACCCTGCAGGCACACCTTCATGCCGATCCCGAGCGTGCGGCGGAGTTGCTTGAGATCGGTCCTCCATTCTCCCGCGAAGGTTGGGCTACACGAGTTTGGCCCAACGTGAGCGGGATTGTGACGAGATGCAGTGGCCCGTTTGTTACCCTCCTCCCAAAGGTGCGTTCCTGACGATCTATTCCTGAACGTCTCACCTACGCAGATTTTCAGCTGCGATTTATTTAGGGGTCAAATACCCCCATCAATTGTTTTGGGTATGGCGCAACAGAGGCCCTGGTTGGTCGTGCATACGACCCTACAAAGCACGACGACTATGTCCTTCAAAGTCCAGACTTTATTGAGTTCTTGGAAGTTTCTCAAGAAGAAACCCACCAGAACGTTTGTCAAGCGGTCAGTATTCGTCCCTCCGCCTTGTGGCTGAAACTCCTACCAAATTATGTCCCGCTATAGTGGGAAGTGGAAGTGGGGAAGCACTACCAGCCGATCCTAACGACCAGAGAAGGTCTGTGGCGATACAAGCTGGGCGACATCATATGCATGACTGGGTTTCATACTGGGATGGACGCCCCGACGTTGAAATACTTGGGAAGGAAATCGTAAGTTTATGATGTTCATGTCACCGCATATAACCTTTAAAGATCACCTTTGGACAGGATGAAGATCGACCTTCCCCATGCGCCGGTTGCAGATTATCAGCTGTTGGAAACTATCAAAGCCATCAACTCGTCAGGTGCAATCGTCGTGCACGAATTTACGACTGTGATGGACGATCGCACTTCGCCGCCAACCGTGGGCTTCTTCGTTGAGCTAGCAGAGCCCTTGGGTGTGTCGACATGATCATGATGGTCGAGATGGGCTGCTAATTATCTCCGCGCACGACAGGACCGAATTCGCATCTAGTGCGACAACAGTTCTTTGACGCCCTCGTTGCTACGAATGTCGAGCATCAGCGAGCGCTTCAGGAGGGTCTGATCCGTCTCCCCACGGTCCGTGTCATGAAGCCGCGGACGTTTTCACAGTACCGTTTCTGGAAGTCGCAAAAACCGAATGTCAGTTCTGGACAGATCAAAGTGCCGCTGGTGCTACTCGATCCGGCTGCGCGAGAGTTTATCTTGGAGTGGGTTTTGCAGGAACTTTGAATACTACTGCGCCAGGGTCATTGAGAGAAAGGGATATTCAGAATCACGACAAGGATGTGTATATTAAGGCAATCCTTCCGATCTTCCGACAGTCATTTGTTCCAATTTATCCGTCTCGACCGCGTTCTTGGACTGCAACCCCTTTCATTCATATGCTGTAATGGTGTTTCATCTTTACAGGTAGCACATATATCACTGAGAAGGCAGGATCGCTGCCCGGTACCGACATCCTTTGTGGATCTTTCCAAAGCCTTCGTCGAGTAATCCATCGTACAGAAATGACACATGTCAAAGGAAATTTCAAAAGTCAAAAAACAAGATCCGTACGTACACGAGCTCGATTCTCTTCTTTGATTGGGTATGCACTCCGGCATCCAGCTGGATCTGATGGAAATTATAAGGTGTCCGCAAGATGATAAGCATACACAAATTACCGGACGGGGGAACAGAGCGTACTCAAATTCCAATATGGACGAACACAATCCGCTTCTCCAGTGACGCTTCGTCCGCCGTCTTCAACACTACAGTGTTGAGTGCTGCCGCCGCGTGCTCGGAATTGATGTCCTGGCGTTCGAACATCTCCCTGTAAAACTGAGTGACCACTTGATGCGCAACCGCATCATCCACCCTCCACAGCGTGCAAATCACCCCGTTGAATCCGGCAAACTGCATTCCGGCCGCGAGATGAAACACCTCGTCTGGCGTCGAGGTGTCTCCCATCGCCGTGTGGCACGCAGACAGGAACGCAAACTCGGAATGCGTGTAACGTTCCTGAATAATGCACATCAGCGTCAACTTGCCGTCTCCCATCGCAAACCAGGATTCGAACGGCTTTTCCGCATGCTGCGCCCCGTGACACGCGACATGGACCCAACGGTGGTCTCGGAAGGCCTGCACGGCCCCTTCGATCGTGGACGCGACGCTGGTGACGGTCTCGAACGAGACGTTCGGGGGCATGTGTGTTTCGCGACAGATCCTCTGGATTTCGTGCGCCACCTCCGGTAGCTCGCCGAGTTTCGTGTCCGCACCGGGCCGCGCCTGACAGACAGCTGCACACGACACTGTGTTCGCCCTCCCACAAGGCCGCTGAGCACGAAGACGGTCTCGCGCACGAATGAGCGCCGAGAGAGAAGGGGCGTATGAGGACACGTAGATATCCATGATGTCCTTCTCGGGTTCCCGATAGGGGCCTGCGGCATGGAACGGGAGAGTGGTGAACTGGGACGCCGGACACCACCAGATGCGCAAGCCGGGTGGCAACTGGAGGTCGTTTTGCAGGACGGAGGTGATTGGTGGACCACAAATGACCACAACTCACGCAACACTTGCTTGACATAACATGTTTTGTTCGTCCCGTACGCATCTAGATCTTGTTTGATCTAATAGCTGGGAACGGAGATACTTGACATCGGCGAGGGCTACACAAACAGGCGTGCGGGTATGGAGGACAATGAGTGCGTCGCATGTGTATTTATTTGCTTGCGTTGACAATGATGACTGGTGCTCGTTGGAGGTCGTTAATAGAGAGACGACGAAGCTGAGCGTTAGGAAGAATGCAGAAACGCGCTGGCGACAATGCGCTATCTAGAGTCCAGATGTTCCTGGACCGCGGGGAAGGTTTATGTGATCCCAACCCCGACTGTCGGAGTTTCGTCTTTTGCGGCTGTTTGCGGTCATTTGTGATCATGCAGGTACACTCACGACTTGACTACTGTATCTGCGTTCTGTGCTTCCCCAAATATGTGAATCAACGGTGGGTGTGTTGGCGAAACGACATGCCTAACACCATGGTCTGCCTGTCACCACCACTCCACCGTGACGACGACGAGGGGGCGAAGTGGTGCGTGACGCCATGCCAGTGGGGGCGGCGCACGGCACGCCCACCACTACCGTGACGGAGACGGCAGCGGCAGGGACGATGAGGTCGCGCACGGGCGGTCCACCACAGCCAGGACAGCGAGGGCGCAACCGCGCGCTGACACCACCACCACCACTGTCACGGAAACGGCAGCGGCAAGGGCGACGCGGCGCGGTCATGCGCCCACCACCAGGATGGCAAGGCGGCGCTGCCCTCACACTACGGCGACGGCTGCCCGCCAACTGCAACCCCACGTGCAGCGCGGCGACGAGGACGAGGAAGATGGGGGCGCCGTAAACGCGCATCCACCGTGCGGCAGAGATGAGGCAAAGATGGCGCACCACTGACCAACTGCGGGGGTGTATTCCCGTATCCCCGTAACCCCCCACGACGACGATGACGGGGCGGCTACCGCGCTCCCACCACAATGACGACGACGACGGCAGAGGCGTGTGACGACATGCCCACCACCACGCTGACGATGACGCGCAATGGCGGCGCAGCGGTGCATTGTCAGGACCTGCGTGTGGTTACTGGTGCCCGCGAAATGTGAGACCCGCGGGTTGGCGGGTACGAGTATCAAGCGGGTACGTACTACAGGTACGGGTTGAACCCTGGATACCCCTGGGGTTATCCGTGTCTATTTCTACACTCCTCTAGATCAGCTGCTTGTCTGGACGACTTGCAGCTTCGATTCCAGTTTGAGGAAATGTTGATGTTGTGTGTCACGTAGAAACGCATTGCCCTGTAAACGACACGGTGTCCCCGTTTGATCTCATGCTAGTTTTGCATCGGTGCACGTATGTAGTCGACCTGCCAAATGGTAATCCACCAAATTTTCGTGGGTTCAGGACTAGTTTGATCGTGTACGGGAGGGTCGAGGGAATCTCCGGACAATTTCAAACCCAGCACAACTATTCCCTCGACTTCTCCTGCAACATAATTGCGCGCTGGCTAGAATACGCAGCTTTGGAAATCTGTGTGGCTAGTACTGAACACCCCATTTGCGACCACGATTTAAACAGTTGTAATAATGCTAGGTTCGTTGTATGACGTGTGCCAATCCGGAAGATTGATGTCACGCACGACACAGACTCAAACGCGATCGAAATTCCAATCCATGACGGAAAAATGCAGAGTGTTGCCTTCAGACCAGATGGTCTCCTTGTGGGCGGACAGTCTTCAGGTGACCTTCGTCAATGGAAAGTCGACGGACGAGAGGTAGATTCATCGGCAATGAAGGCAAGCGGCAGTGTCTACACTATCGCCACATCGATGGACGGCCGATGGATAGTCTGTGGCAGCCTTGGGGTCAAGCTTACCGTCTGGAATGCAGTCACGTACCAAAAAACGATCGAAATTTCAGATCATGCCAGTAACGTTTACTCAGTCGACGTGTCAAGTGACTCTACAAGAGTCGCTTCTGGTTGTCAGGATTCGGCACGGATCTTTGACATTGTTTGCGGTACCAGAGTCATCTCCCCTCTGCAGCACAAAGGCCCTGTCACCGCCGTTAAGTTTTCTCCAGATGGAAGCCGGATTGCTACTGCCACGCATAAATGTCTAGCCGTTGGTGTTTATGACACTTCTTCAGGAAATAAAGTCTTCGAAATCCCAGTCCGAATCATTCGGACATCACTTACCCCACTTGTTTGGTCCTCTGACGGCCAACTACTCTTTATCGCTACCTCAGGCAAAATCACCTATTTTGATATATCGACATCATCTCACGCAGACTGGCTTGTCCACGACAGGGGCGGCGCCAACGCCTCAATAGTGTCTCGTGATCGATTCATCGCGTATTCTGCAGGCTCCTCAGTATCATTTTGGGACTGTACGTCACGTCAGCAGGTTGGCGACATCCTGGACCATACTGAAGCAGTCAACTGTATCTCTATATCTTGTGACGGAAAGTACCTCGCGTGCGGAAGGAACAACGGGATCACAGTTCACGATCTTACTGGTTTCCTTCCCAAAATCTACTTCCGTGACTCTCGGCGTTCTAGGATTCCACTAATGGAAGTGAGCGACGCAGTGCTCGAGTCGTGTATTGAAGGAAACCAGACGAACACGGAGGCAATCTTGTTGGAAGAAATTGCGCAATGTTCCAATCCTAGCCATTACGATCTTGCACTGAGATCTTTGGTACGCTCACATCTAAGCGCATGGGAAACAGCGATTGAGGATGCCAAATTGGTAGATCTTCCTATTATTTTATCCTTCCGCTGGCATACTCACCTGATCCTGCGAAAAGTCCCTCGAAATCAAACAATCACACATAGGTTACATTGCAAGGTCCCTCGCGCTCGTTGGTGCAGGCCAACAGGAAGCTGCGCTCGACGACTTTGATTTTGTGTTCCGTGATGGCGATCAGAGCGTTAGCGTGCTTCTCTTGGTCATCAAGGTGTGTGGTTGACTTCTTCCCTATTTACTTTGGCCAAATCTCATACCGCCTAGTCTATTCTCGTGTTCTTGTGCGGCAGACGGAAGCAAGCAGTATCACGACTTCTCGGCTTGATTACTGCTTCCGGCGAAGGCCGCTATTCCCAGGTAATGACTTTCGATAACGGATGACCATTGTTGATGTTGGTTCTAGGTCCTCGCGAACATGTACTTGAAACTAGGTGATTACGAGAACGCGGCGAAAACGCTCAGGCACGCAATGAACCCTTCCACTCCACAAGCCTCTGATCCCTTGGTGACCATCTCTGTTGTACGTTTTTCTCCCGTAGTATCCTATGATGTATAATTACTTGCTGGAAAGATTTTCAGCTGGAACTTTGACAACCTGGAGGTCATCGCTTGGCAGCGTCAGTGTGAAGTCTTGTATACATCTGGACGCATGAAGGAAGTCGGAGAAACACTTGAGAACATCGTGAGCCAGTTAGCAGAAGATACCAGGGAGCCCACGCACGGTCGCATCCTCCAAGAGATCGTGACGCACACCGGCCAGGTGACCCTTCTGATGTGGACGGGCAAGCCATCCTCGTGCAACAGCTGTCTCCCGAGTTCTCCCACTGTCTATAGCCAATCCGCATTCGTGCCTCCCCGCCTTGAAGGTGAAGAGCTGAGGAGACGCACGGACGAGTTACGGGCTATCCTCCCGCTCCCCCATGCACTAGTGATCTACGGCCGAATTACCCGCCCTCAGCCGGTACGATTTGCGCACTTTAGGCTTCATCTTCCATGTGTTGCATTCAGCGTGACAAGTCTCAGAAGAGAACAAGGGAACGTGTACCATGCGGAGACGATTGGGCTAGGGGACGTCCAATTCACGACAACGGACGCGCTTCCGTTGAAGGAAGCTTGGAGACTGGTGTTCGCCGACCTACGGATCCATGGATTTCAGCAGCCCCACCATACGGTCACGTCCCGGGAGATCGCAGTTGGTGCCGAGTCGAGCTCGGAGCCAGTTACTACCACAGCTACAGATTCTGCATTGGTCCGTACCCCGATCATCGAGGAAGTTCCGTCCACTCCATCAGATATGTACACGCAGGCGCTAGAGCTGATAGCTCTCATGGAACAGCCTTTTAGCGCACTGCTGCTCTTGCAGAAACCCGACGGCTCTTACAAACGAGTCGCGACGGATCACGAGATCGTCGTTCGTGGGATGGGAAACAACGTTCCCGAGGATATCCATATAGAAGTGCTGGAAATATTGTGATACCTCCACAGGTTGTTTCGGCTGCGTGCTTTGCATACATATCCGTTGATTGCGCTATGGGTCATTCCCCCCGCACAATCGTTCTCGAGTGCCCTGGCCCTGCTTCCGCCTATGTTGTTCTTACTTGTGCCTTCCCAGCTGCTATGCTACATGTGGTGCAGTGGATATCTATCGATCTTACTTCCAACCCAGTTTCATACGATCTCGATCCCGGAAAGAAAAGTTTGAGGGGGCGGCACTCATTGTGCCCGTCTCGAAAGAGGGCAGCCAGGCAGCGGCTCACAAAGTCTTTTACTAAGTGCCACTGGATCGCTTTCCATACAATTCTGAACCAAGACATTTGTAAAACAAATATGTCGATATTATTCGACCCCTGATAACGAGGACACCCTCGAGGAAATATCCAATGAGAAGATACAACTACTGAAGCAATTACGCATCCCGCATAAGATAGATAGACCTCACGAAGAACGAGCAGTAGGACAACCCAAGAGCGAGCCCTCCCATCCAAGCCCTCCTCCCGAGATCAAAGTCGTCCGTAATCAGTGTGACGACCTTGGATGCGGAGGCGCCCACGAGAACACGCTAGAGTCACAATAACAATTTGTATATACCCCAGCATATTGGAAGATCGAGTTAGTGATGATGGCGATCGCGTTGATGATAGCGAGCGATTTGCCTATCCACCGCAGCCGGTCTGCGGCATCCGACATCATCTGCCCGTGGGCCTGTCTCGTATAAATGCGGCGCTCGATGGAAGCGAAACCGTTAACGTCCGACGTGGCGTCAGCTTGAATGCTCTCTCGCTCCGCGTGATCATCTGGAACATGAATGCGGAGTAATGGTATAGAAAAATCGCTGTGTCCGGGTGAAACTCCATGGGGAAGCCCTGTCGTGGCACAGATTATGTGCATAATACCCGAGCGCGCTGGATGAAACGAGCAACGTCCACACGACTGTAGACAACGCGCCGTATATCAGGTATGCAAGAGAACGGCATCCGAGTCCCTGAGCAACGAGATTTAGGTTAAGTTACAGTCCATTTTGTGCCACTTTGCTACTCACCGTGGCGGGGTAAACCAAACCGCGAGAAAAGCTGTGCCTGTAGTCCCCCACTGCAGCTGCAACGACATCAGGGATGCTATCACCATGTTGGCAAACAATCCGCGAGGCCAAAGAACGCTAGCTGCAGCGTATTCGCAATCATGGGGCCGACAATAGTGAATGATCTGGTTGCGAGTCCCCAATCGGCTACCGAGGGGGACATCAGAGCGCACATTTCCAGGTATGCATTTCCCGTCCACGCCAACACGATCGTTCGATTTTCGCCAAGCAGCGCGATAGAAAAGAGATGTCAGGTATACATTTCGATGCCACGAAAATATTCTTGCATAGTTAACAACAGGAGGGATTCGTGACTCGTCAGGGGAAGTAATGTCTCCCCCGAACAACCAATCGGGGCTCCGGCTAATGGTTACATAAACCGAAGTTGGAGGTGACATAGGTAGGCGCCGCAATGCGATCATCAGGATCGGCCACGACCACCTGTTTGTTCGCCTTGTCATACGCGGCATGCACCCGTTTGTAGTTGCACTTTGGCGAAAGAACCAGCCAGCCTGCGACGACGGGTAGCAGCCAGAGCCATCCCGATCCTGTGCCCTGTCCGTTATTGTCGGGAACATTATAAATGGAATCTGCCACTACCCAGGTGATCGATGTCGCAAACGCAATCGCTCACCTATGTGAGAAATCGAGTTCCTCTGCGAGCGTCGTCCACCAACCATCATTGTCCGGGTGGACGATGAGAGATTCGAACCTTGCAGACTCCCCAGGGTAGAATGTGTAATGGGACCTGTTGGAGGCCGCTCAATGACCAGCTGTTCGCAGGTATCGACTATCTCAGTCCGACAGTCCGTCGGTCTGTGGCCCCATCGTGAATTGAGGAGGGTCATATAGAGAGTAGCCGGCAAGGGTTGGTGATCCGAGTGTCAAGATTGCAGACATGAGGTTATCCGTTCTTCGTTGAGTACGGAAAACTTTTGCATGCCCTTTCCACAATACTGACGAACACCCGCGGTATGAAAGTGCGGTGGCATCATTCACAGAGGCAATACTGCCTTTGCTTGTACGAAGAACTGAACTTGCATTGTTGTTTGTGACGTTTAAAGTGCAACTACTTGACTTGGAGCTGTTAATTGACTGGGAGATATTGACACAGTTTATGACTTCTGTAAGGCATTGCGTGAAATTAACTGCACTCGTGTCGACGGCATAGGATGCGAGGAGCGGAAGTAGGATACGATCTCGAAACGTTGATCAGCTAGACGTAGACTAGAAGAAGAGAATGGGTACCTTTCCAGCGGTACATTCGCATACTATGGCCGGGGCAGTAGGAGGGCGGTGGTTGTGTGCCGCACTTTTGAAGTGCTTTGAACTTGGCAACATCGCCCTCTACAGCAATAACTTTGAGAGACAACGAAACTGAGCGTTAGGAAGAATGCCGAAACGCGCTGGCGACAAAGCGCTATCTAGAGACTGCACGGCAGAGATGAAAGGGGAAGGCAACAGACAGGAACGTGACCTTGCAAGTGCGGACATATCCGATGGCTCCCCGTCCACAACGCAGCTGCATCGTATGCGAACAGCCATCAAAGTACACTTGTGCGTCCTGTAAAGAAAACTAGTCAGTACCCTTGTCATCACCTTTTTTTTTCCTTGACCGATATCCCCAATAGCTGTTCGGTTGCGTGCTACGGCCAGCACAAAGGTCTGACTTTCACGATCCGAGGCCATACCTTACTCAACACCCTCAGCAGAGACGTGTTCTGCTCGTTCCCATCCAAACGACACGTCCGACGTGCGTCCAAATGTGCCGCTCGATGGTGGAGGTACCCGTTCGTCCGTTGGCACAGATGTGCCTGATCACTCTGCCGCCGAACCCGTTCCCTCCGTGGACAAGGACAAGGACGAGGACGAGGATGACGACGCAGCAGAGCCCCTCCAGGATCCACGCCCACTCCGCCCGCTGACCACGCTCAAATGGCCCTACGTCCCCGACACGTCTGCCTACCCCGACCCGCTCGCCCGAGACGATCCCAAGCCGCTCCAGATGCACCAATACGAGGCCCTAGGTACGCTTCACTCCTCCTGTTATAAATGAAAAACAAGTCCATGTACGTCCTGTAGCGACCTCGCCGACGGTCCGTGATATCCTCGGGTCGAACCCCCGTCTATGCGCGCTCTTGACATCGATCAACGCACGGCGCGGTGGAGAACGCGAAGAAGCACTTCAGCGCGCACTCGGCATCGACAGTCGACAGCTCAAGAACGATGACGGCGGTGCGCCGCTCGACGACGACACCAAGGCGTTCCGTGCATTCGCCGAAGCGGTCGAGGTCGCAGTGAGAGGCGGGCGCGAGGACCTCTTGGGTTTGGCCTGGGACTGATGTTGAACATCACCATGCATGAAGGGACCCAATAGACTGGTATAGGGCTATTTGATACTCAGAAACAACAATCCACGTTTCGCCTTTTCGACCTCCTCCTCAAGCTCCCTCCCATCGCTCGTAGTCCACCACTCCGACCTGTCAATATCTTCCGCCTTTTTCCCATTCTTGATTGCCGACTCAAAGGCGGCCTTGCGCGCATCGAGGGACACCGTTCGACATGGATCCGAATGCCCCGTGAAGATCACCAGAGCGGTACGCGCTGGTAGGGACGCGTACAACGTGTCGAGTTGCTTGTTCAACGTTTCCGGTGATGACTCTGTAGGTGGGACAACCGCGGCCGGTGCATCACCCAACGCTTTTGGCGTCAGCCCTACAAAGGTGTCACTCTCCGACGATGAGCTGCACCAAGACACGTACATCCCATGGCGTCCGCGATGCCCGTAAGCCTTGCGAACAGAAATTCGCGTGCGGGGAGCGCTTGTAGCAGGGCATCCAATATCTCCTGATCGCTTTCACACCCAATCGCGGTCGTCGCTTTGGCCCCGTGCATCACCCCCGGGTTACCGTGGTCTATGACGGCGCCCCTCACTACACCCTGTCCACCCCTTCCAGTCGCCCTCGTCATCCGCTCAAAGATGCTCTCATAGTCGGTCTTGAACTCGCCAAACCCAGCGCCGTTTTGGACCTTGAGCCGGAGCAACTCTGCACAGGCACGCGCGTCCTCTTCGGGATCGTGTCCGCCATCGCCCCGCGTCTGGATCTCGCGGTGACACCATTTCTTGGTGAGCCATGCAAGTCCGGGTTGAGCGGCCGGCCGCGGGAGTGGTGGTACGTGAGTACAGTGTCGATGCACAAGGGGTGGCAGATCCGAAGCGCTTTGAGGTCGGATTCTAGCGAATGGCCGACGAGGATGGATGTGGGGCCGCCTTAGGGCGCGAGGATTCTGAGTAGTTGGGTCTGGACCTCGGCGAGGGTGGTTGTCGCCGCAGCAAGAGAGGCCTCTGTTATGCCCGACCATCTGTATTGGTGTGAGTGCTGTCGGAGGCATGAGGTGAATAAACGTACTTTGTGAGGTAATCGGTGACGGGTTTGGGTGGTTTGACGAGTTTGTCGTAGACCACGATGTCGGACTGGTAGTCGACCACACAGACGCGTGTCAGTTCCTTTCCGTCCTCTGTCAAGCACTGGTTCTAGATGAGTGGGGTGTTCAGAGCAAAGGTAGCGACACACCATTTCGCAGTCGATGGCGTACACGCGTGAGCGCTCCAACCGTCTGGCTTGTCGAACACGTCCGCCATGTACGATGGTATAGGGTAGTCGTTTTCTATCATTTGTGACAGTGAAAGCAAATAAAGCGATGGGTCTTTGTGGAAGGCGCTTCTGCTGCAAGGAGGGTGTCAACGGTCGTAAGGAGACGCATACAAGCTATTCGATGCGTCGTTTTTTCTCTTCGCCGCTGACAGGTCCTTGGAAGAATGTACCAAGGACAGAGTACATTCTCGTTTGGTCACCTGGTGCGCGAGTTGGACAAGCGTAGCTGAATGTCGACGCGACGAATGGAAGAGGCGTTTTTGAGTCGTTTGGGAGGGGTATTGCGATGGGAACGTTGGGATTGGCGGTTGCCGAGGTGGGAAGTGCCAGTGGTAGCGAAAGGAGATCTGGAAGTATGCCAGGTATCAGTAGCGTGTGTACCGACCGAGCATTCCGAGAAACAATTGGGGAAGATGAAAGACATACCTCGATCTTGACCCAGTCAGCGTCTGCGATGATGCGCAAGGCGAAATCACGCACGTCTCAGCAGTAGAGAGATCCTGCTACTTAGTAAGAGATAAGATTAGCCTAATTGCATCACGTCTGGCACTTGCCATCCCCAACACCGTCAGCAACGACGCGTCCAAAATACGTTCAAACGTGGTCCTCTGTGGCAGAGGTGCAAATGCGCATGATCACTCTGCGCCGTTCCCTAAGTGGACAAGGACAAGGACGAGGACGAGGATGACGACGCGGCAGACCCTCCAGGACCCACGCTCAGTCCACCTGCTGGCTACGCTCTACCCGACATGTCCGACCCGCTCGCCCGAGACGACCCTAAGCCGCTCCTGATGCACCAATATGAAGCGGGCCTGGGTATGCTTCAGCCCTCCTGTTGCAAATGCAAACGAGTCCATATATGTCCTGTAGCGACCTCGCCGACGGTCCGTGCCATCCTTGGGTCGAACCCCCGCTTGTGCGAGTTCTTGGCGTCGATCGACACGCAGCGCGGTGGAGAACGCGAAGAGGTACTTCAGCGCGCACTTGGCATCGACAGTCGTCAGCCCAAGGTTGATGCCAGTACACCGCTCGACGATGACACCAATGCATCCCGTGCATTCGCCGAAGCGGTCGAGGACTTCCTGGGTTTGGACTGGGACTGACGTTGAGTTCTGGAACACCCATGCAAGAATGGACCCGATACACCGGGGTAGGTCTATTTGATACCCAAAAAGAACAATCCGCACTTCGCATTTTCGTGTCCCATTTGCAGTGGTATCCATCGCCCTAAAGCCAGTCATCCTCGCTCTACCCAATCCTTTGATGGATCAATTGACTTTCCCCACTGCCCGCGACACTCCTTCACTATATTTACCCTCGACGCCCTGGCGCCGTTGCGTGCCCTAGCCTTCGCCGCTGTCAATCACCGGAAATTGCCGCCACAAACGCAACGCAGTCTGGGATCACATAAACCTTTCCCCTTCGGGTCCAGGAACACACTACCAACTCACTTCATACGGTCTTCCACTTCTCTCCATTTCCGCCACATATCTATCGACCCCTTCATGCAGATCGTACGCAGCGCCGGCGCGACCTGCTTTAGAAACTTGGCGACACATTCCGGATTGTCGATTGGCGAATCCCGTACGTTGAGCACCTGCAGCACCGACGGACGCGCCTCCTCGCACTTGTTCCCCCCTTCGCCTCCTTCGTCTCTTGCCTCAGATTGATGCTCGTCCACGCACGCCCGGGACAAGCATCTCCCGTCAAACGCCACCCTCAGCTTCTCTAACCGCGGACACCGTCTCGCAAACGCACCAATCCCATCCAACGTCGCAGACATAAACACAGGCAGATCACACGCATCATCCACCCCGACCCATGGAATCCCGGACTCTTCGAGCTCTTGCAGATGCGTACCCCACGCGTTAGCCGCTTCGCGCAGGAACGCATCGTTGATCGCAATTGTGCCGAGATGTAGCAGTCGTAGGGCACGCAGGTGACGGAGTGTAAAGAGCAGCGAGAGTGTCTCCGAAGGATGGATCAAAAAGGGCGATGTAGCACTCGAGTACGGGTCGAGATTGTGTTTGAGCGTGATAGAGACCGTAGCGGGCGTCGTTGCTCTATTTTGGCACGTCTTTTGCACTTGCCGGAAAAACGTCTCGATGAGCGAACCCAGTGCTTGTACGTCGTACGAGAAAATGCGGTTGTCGAGAAATGGGGACGTGACAAGCGCAAGAAGGGCTGTGCATTGGTCGAGCGAGTACGCCATGATCTTGAGTGACCTCAGAGCGGGAAAGGTCCGTTCACTAGGGCAAGCACCGTTATCCACGGGCCAACAGCCGCGTGCCAAGTATTCAAGACTGATCTCGCGACGCACGTATAAGCCCAGTTCCTCCAGGTACACCATCCTCGCAAGACATGTCAAACACTCGGCCGGAACATGAATCGTCCAGCTCAAATCCAGCTTCCGCAGAAACTTGAACTCCCCACGGGATTCACTGCCAGAGACCTGTTCGACGACCCAGATGCAGAGGATTCGATATGCAGCATCTCCAAGTGTGTCGCTTTGGTTCTTATTGCCTAGAAGAGGTCATACACTTCCTCTCGCTGCGAAGCCCTGGGACATATGACGCTGATAGTCGTGATCGTCTCCAGATGTTGTTCGATTGACAGGACTTTGGTCAACAGATGTATCCTCGGCGTGGCAACGGATAGTCCAGTGCTCGGAGAGACGGAAAAAGCGCGCCGAAATGCGACGAGGTGAGCATTGTCGTCAAGGCCGCGTCATCGAGTCTGGGAAGCGCAAACGACGCGGGCTGCGATATGGACCGAACCCGATGCGCATACTTTTTCACAGGGGCCCAGTCCAAAGGCGTGGGGTCCCTTATACGGAATCAACACGCAGCCCGAGATATTGACGGAATCGCCACTCATGATGGTCTTGCCTCGTTTTGTGAGCTCCCAGACCTCTTGGGGCATGCACATCACAAGGGGGAAAGGGAATGTTGGGTCCTCCAGAGGACATCGAGGGCGGGCTCTGCGAGCGTCTTGCATGTCCTCGCGAGCCTGGAAACATCTCTCGGGTTCCTGATATCAGGGCGGTCGTCAGCAAGGAAGTGGATGATGTAAAGCATGAGTTCGGGGATGAGGAGACAACGGTGCATAGTGGGTGATGGGATAGTAGACACCGTGGCGGAACTTGGGGAAACCTTTGAACCTGTGCGCGGTGACAAAGAGTAGGCCGATTGCGGCTATCTTTCGTTTCTTGTTGGTGGATAACAGTAACTCACCGAACTGCCGGCGGAACCTTATGACGTTATATCTGCACATTTATTCCGCCGCGCTTTTTTATCCTGCCGCGCTCCGAAAAAGGATCTCGCCGCGCTTTTTTGTCCTGCCGCACTCCAAAAACCCTGCGCTTTATTGCCTGAGCACCATCATGACCCCGACCAGAACTCCCTGGTCATTACAGGTACTGGGCCAGCCAACCCGCCAACCCGCCGTACCCATACCTGTGGCCCCGACGATGGGGGCGATGGAGCGAAACGGTGCACCCGCTGCCACCACCGCCATCACTACGACGACGACAAGGGCGAGGGTACGCAACGGTGCACCCACC
>JBBPUG010000577.1:0-19213 GCA_038094535.1 Tubosaeta aff. alveolata | reverse complement strand
GTAGTAGGTCATGATAATCGTCATGTTGGGTAGCATCATTGCAGTAGCGCACCAAGCCAAACAACAGACGTGGTTCGATGGAAACAGCCGTATCCTCGTAGTACGTCTATTATGTACCGTAATTTGTATGACCTATGCACGTACCAATGCTCGATTTACATACTTACGGGCAATAAAGATACTAGGATGATGGCGGTGAGTTTCTAGCAGTTCCTGCACGTCCGCATGCTCTCAAATAGTCCACATATTCCACCAAGAACTGGACTTGTTCCAACGTCTCGATCGCCTTGACGCTCCTTCGTCTTCGGATCACCTCAATGACCCGTTCCACCATCTGCAACGTATCCCGCCGGACCACGGTTTCGCTGTCCCACCGAACGCTTTCTGATGGGTCGTGGTCTCGTTTCGTCTCTGATACACCCGTGGTGGTAGTGGTACTGGGAGAGGTGTCGGTCTCGATCCATCCGCAAAGACCAAGCTTGAGCATCCAACAGCAAGCGAAGAGGCCAGCGCGACCGACTCCCCCCCGGCAATGGACCAACACGGATATCCCCTGTAGGGTATATCTTTGAATAATGCAGTCTATATCGGCATCCAGAGCTTGCGGCGAAAGTGGAGCGAGACCTTCTGGAAGGGGAATGCTTGCGGACGGTGAGCGGGTGGAGAGGGACGAAACGTAGTACGGAACGCATACCGTAGGACATCGAGGCCCTCTCGATGAGCGATGTGACAGTATTCGCTCCATGAAGTACCGATGAGGAATTCCAATTCCTCGTCGTCGAGGCAGCTGTCGATCATGTCACCTGGGTTATCATGGGGATGGGGCGGTAATTACCAGACGACGCATCGTGCTCCAAGCATTTTCATGCGTCGCAAGTCAGCGTCCAGGTCCCGACAAATTGCACTTCGACCCCGCACAGGTCCACTCAGCCGCACTTGCAGGGGATGGGTACGTTGATGGTAGGAGATAGAACCAAGAGCAGAAAGACCAACCTTTCTTGCCAGGGCAGGACGACAGCAAGAGGTTTCCAAGCCTCAGGGGTCTTGGATTGCTTTGTCCAGGGGATGATGCGGAAGATGAGCGAGACCTTGAAACTCGAAACTTGGACGTTTTATTTGACGGGGACGAGGGCGATGGCAAACGGCTATGCCAAATCAAGGAAAGCAGTATCAAGCCAAGGACAATACTCACATGTGGGACGAGAATGGGTGCAAGGCGTAGCTTGTTGGGAGAGTGATGATCGGCGGAAGGCAACTCTGTGGTGGAGACACGGGAAGACACGATATCGATTTCGAAATGGCAACTGGGGCTTCCCGTCCGGACGAGGCATCAGACACGGAGTGACTCTTGAAGGTGCGCTTGAGGGACAACAAAATTCGAGGTGAGGGCACTGGGAGAGACGAAAAGGGAATTCTTGTGTTGAGAGCCGTATTGAGGGCGCCGGTGACAGATGAACCCGAAGGCAAGTATTTGTGTTGAGGGGGAGGTACAGGAACCGAACAGTTGGGTGGTACACGCGCGGGGAATCCAGTAATCAAGTCGGGACTGTAGGGGAAATGCATTTCGAACAAGACGGGACATGCCTGTTTGGAGGGTATCAGGAGAGATGAAATGGCGATGAGTGATTCTGGGGGTATGATTTGCGAGACGCTGCGAATGGGGGTCAGTAGCGTGCCATCTGGGGGGACGACGACCGACTTGATAGGGTGAGTCTCTGATGTCTTAACGCGTGCCGAATGAATGGTCTGATGTCGTTGGATTGATTCCGAGATTGCGGTGGAGAGCTGCTGTTGCAAGTCAGGATGTGGAATTGCCTCACCGGTGGCGAGCGCAGCACGTTGCTTCGCTGCGGGTATGACTGGACTGGGTTCTCGATGAGAGGCGCAGGGCCACCAGAGAAGCTGGTCTGCATATTTTCCCTGGCGTTCGCGGAGAGAGCGGGCGACGTCTGGGAGATGGATGGACAATGGGGCGTACGGTACGGGCGATCCTTTGGTCTAGGTGGGTCAGACTCGGGGGGAGAGAGCGTTGGGTGTACCTCGATGGCCGTGCTTGAGGCGGTTGTACTCGCTCAAATGGTGTTGGGAGGCCAACGAGACGAGCTTCTACGATCAGTTGCACGCTCAGAAGGAAGAGGAAGAACTGACCTGGAGCGTCCATGGATCATAACTGGCGTCGGACATGACCGAGTGCAACGTTTCCTTGTTCAGCCGACGTCCTCCCGCTCGTCTCTCTTTTCATGTCGACATCGCGACCAGCCGGTGCCACTATCCGTCGCGCAAAGACCCTCACTCGCCCGGAGCGCAGTGTTGCACCAGTACCACTCATTAACCCTCCTTCGTCTCTCGCTCCTTCCGCCTCTGGTTGGGTACCTGGCACCAGCATCGATGGTGGTGTTGACCCATGGCGCGTCTTTGCTCGCATCGTCACTTTCTGGGCCCCCTCCTTCTTGCTCACCTCCATCGGTGGTCTCAAGGATAAGAACGTGATCCAGGCTTGGAGAGAAAAGATTGCGCTTTGCTTCATCATCTTGGTCCTCTGCCTCGCCGTCGCTTTCCTTACTGTCGGTACCCAAAAGGTCCTTTGCCCCTCGACCTCTAGCACCACTTCCGCTCGTTACACCACCCTTGGTTCCGTCGCTGGAACACTCAGCATACAAGGCACCGTCTTCAACGTTACAAACGCACAGAGTCCCGCTGGCGTCGACCTCGACGCGCTCACCCAACAGCAACCCGGCCAAGATATCACGCCCTACTTCACCCGCACCGCTTCTCAATACACTGCCTGCAACGGTCTCAGCTTCCATGCCGCAACAGACGATCCATGTAGCTCCGCTACCCCTTGTCCCCTCGGCTCTCTCTCTGCTCCCTCTACATTCTCCCAGCTCAACATACAGCAGACCTCCCAACTTCTTGGTTACGACTGGGCTCAGGTCGCCACCCTGTCCAATTATTTCGTGATCGATGGCGCCGTCCTCAACATGAACCCCTACATGGCTCTGCATTTTGACCCCATCTCCTCTGATCCCATCGATTCCGCCATTCGTTCCTTTCTCCAGCAAAATGACACGAACGGAAAGGATGCTACTATGTTATTCTATAATAATGCCACCACCAAATCTGCCGTTCCCTGTCTCACCCAAAGATACTACGCTGGCAACATAGACAAAATCTCACCCGGTTGTTTTGTATCATCATTGTTTCTCTATGTCGGTCTCATCGTCATCCTCGGCCTCGTTCTTGTTCGTTTCTCGATGGCATGTGTCTTCAATTGGTTTCTCTCTGCAAAATTGGCTGGCCCTCCTGATAACATTGAACTGAACCGCTCAGCCATCAGTCCGGCCGTCATGCCTGAAGGTGCCAGCATCTCCATGGACAATAAAACGGGGATGGCACCCTGGGCAGGTCCAGATGGTGCCAGAAAGGCCGCGACCCTCCGCAAGAACTCCCGACACAAGTCTACTGGTCCAACATCTCCTCAGGGTTCTAGTCAAGTCATGAACCTGGCGCAGATTGGTGCCGAGCTCTTCGCAGTCTGCCTAGTCACTTGCTATTCCGAAGGCGAAGACTCTATGCGCGGCACACTAGACGCAATTTCCAAGACGAGGTATTCCGACCATCGAAAACTCATCCTTGTCGTAGCCGATGGAATGATTACTGGCGCCGGAGAGAAAAGAAGTACTCCTGACATTTGTGTCAGTCTATTGGAAGCTGACCCACGGTTTGGAAACCCTGTACCCATGAGTTACCTTGCAGTCGGATCGGGGGCCAAGAGGGAGAACCGCGCATTGGTATATGCCGGCCATTACAGTACGTTTTCCGTGGGGGGACTAGACCTTGTTTCCGCTTAACGAACTTGTCTGTACAGCGTGTGCAGGTCGCCGTACTCCCATGTTGGTCGTCGTCAAGTGTGGCACGGAAGGCGAATTAGGCGACAAAAAGCCTGGTAATCGTGGAAAGCGGGACAGTCAGCTCATCCTCATGAACTTCTTTTCCCGAGTCACGTATAATGACCGCATGACCCCACTCGATTTCGACCTATTCCGCAAAATCCATGTACTCATGGGTGTAACTCCTGATTTTTTCGAGGTCTGTTTGATGGTACGAGATTCCCTGTATAGGACCTCTAGCACTTTCTCATTTCCGACAGGTTGACGCCGATACTATAGTGTTTCCCGATTCGCTCAAGGCCTTAGTAAACTGTATGCACCATGATCAAATGATCATGGGCGTTTGTGGCGAGACTCGGATAGCCAACAAACGAGCATCATGGGTGACGGCCATCCAGGTGTTTGAATATTTCATCTCCCACCATCTCGCCAAGGGCTTTGAATCCGTGTTTGGCGGTGTTTCGTGTCTTCCGGGTTGCTTCTCAATGTTCCGGTTGAAAGCGCGTCGCAACAGTGGTGACGATTGGATCCCCCTTATCATCAAACCCGAAATCGTCCGTGAATATAGCCAAAGCGAAGTCACGACGTTGCACCAGAAAAACCTTTTACTACTGGGCGAAGATCGTTTCCTGACGACTATTCTCATTCGTACATTCCCTAATCGCAAAATGATGTTTCTCCCGCAGGCTCGCTGTCGAACTGTTGTTCCGGATACGTTCTCTGTTCTTCTATCCCAGCGGCGCCGTTGGATCAACTCGACTATCCACAATCTCATGGAGCTTGTGCTTGTACGCAATCTCTGCGGTACATTTTGTTTCAGCATGCAATTTGTTGTGTTCATGGATCTTCTCGGCACTGTCGTCCTTCCTATAGCTATCGGGTTGACCTACATGCTTATTGTCAGCATGATTCTCAGCCCACCTGTCAATTTCCAAGAAGCAATTCCCTTGATACTGCTGGTTGCTGTGCTTGGTCTGCCTGCCATCTTGATTTTCATCACGACATTCAAGATCGTGTACGTGTTTTGGATGTTGATATACCTTATCGCCCTACCCATCTGGAACTTCGTATTGCCTGTTTATGCTTTCTGGCATTTTGATGATTTTTCGTGGGGAGAGACGAGGTTGGTGTTCTTCCCTTGGCCTGTTGCGCACCGCTGACCCAGTTTAATAGGAAGGTGGCAGGGGAGGCGAAAGGCGAAGCTCACGGTACTGGTGACGCTGGCGTTGGAGGATTATCTGTGCCGCTTCGCCGTTGGGAAGACTGGGAGCGCTCCAGACTTCGCAAACTCAAGCGTGAAGAACGAAGAAGAAGAGATATGGAACGTCTCCATCCTGGCGGATTCATTACGAGCGAGAACGATCTACTAAGCGTCCGGGGAGGTCAATACGAGGGCTCCGATACGCACTCGGTCGCTTCTTCGGAGGAAGATCAGTGGGGTCAACAGGTTGGGGGGTACAACGAGGGCGGTACGCAATATGCGCCACCGCCTGTGGGTCTCTATCATATCCCAGCTGCTAGAGAGAGCAGGATGGTTGGGGACGCTCAACTGGCCGAGATGCTAGACGCTGGGTTCGACGAAGAGTCCCCGGGTCCGTCTCCCGCACGGACGCCGACTTCTGGATTTGCGGCACGCGGTGATCCATTATCGTCTCAGCACCATTTGACGGGCTATGGTGTCATGTCGCATTCTGGGTCCCTCGCGAGCTCTCAGACGCCCTCTACCTCTTCGTTTACGCTTTCGCCGCCTCATCACAGAGAGGCCTACGGACCCCTCGGACCTCTGGATCCTGGAGAGAAGTTTTGATTTTGTGTTCTCGAGATACTAATTGTCTTGAATACCTTGGTCTTTCATTTTGTGAGATACCTTTTGGACCGTTTGTTACCCGTGGATGAGACATGTGACTTGTATACTTTGTCTCTTTCTTGATTACGTCGCCACGCAAATGACAGCCCAACGCAGAGGCGTTTGGGAGCCTCTCCCCCTCATCGTGTACGGTTATGCAGTCCATCCTTTGTCGCCCTCGAAGCGCGATACCCGCATGTCCGGTCGACGACCCATGTCCACCATCACCGAGGTCTCGGATGCCGAGGTCGGTGGACACAGAGATGTCGTCTCTCTCGAAGTCGGCGACGAAGTCTACGCCTTTGAGAAGTACACTCCAAGAGCGAAGGAGGTCGAGGGTGTCTGGTACCGCGGGTGCGTCTACCAACTCTGCGGCCCACCTCCAAACTGAGCATCATCGCCAGATACGTCGTATGCACCGCGCGCCGTCCTCCTCCCTTGACCTGGCCTGATCCTGCCACAAGAGCCCCGCTCAGAGCCGACGAACCACAGCAGGTCTTCATCGGCATTTTCCCTGCGTCCCACATTTACGCTCGGGACGAGCTGTCCGACGCCGAAGGCCGTCTCCCCGATCTCGTCACGACCTGGATCAACAACCCGAGCTCCGTCGCGGGTCACCATCCCAACGGCGCACCACACGTCGCTGACTATCTCGTCCAGTGGAAACGCGAGCGTGCTAACTCTGGCCCGGAGCCCCTGCGCGACCGCGACCGCGACCGAGAACCCGTCAAGGACCGGGATCGCGAGAATGAAGGCACGGAAGACGAACGCAAGTCGTTCAAGCTGCCTCCGCCGCCAGACCAGGCCAAGTCTTCTCGCGCTGCAGTCACGGTGTACCCTGCGAGTGTCTACTCGGCTGCGCCTTCCGAAGAATTGCTCAAGCCACTCCCACCCAGACCGTCGCTCAAGTCTGGGGACGATACCGCGTCCGGTGCCACGCAACCCATCATTGACGAGATCGCGTCTGCACTGAGGGAATGGCATAGCCTCATGTTTCAGTACCTGGCGCGAAGGCAGTATTCGCTCTTTCATACGGTCAAGTCTCACATCGAGGCCTTGCATCTTGGTCGGAGGCAGTTGCTTGCACAGACCTTGAGTGCAGAGGAGACGACTTCGCTCAGGAGAGACTGCGTAGCAAGACTGGTCACCGGGAACATGGTCCAGGATCTGGATATCATCGTCAGGCATCCTACTTGGGGAGCGCTCGTCACCGTCGATGTTGAAGGCGAGATCGACACGCGAAGCTGGGTCAGTGCCGTTAGGATGTACGCCATGCAAACCGCATTGGCCTACATGAACCCGCAATCAGATCACCACAGCGTCTTGAAGGGTCCACCCATGGAGCTGCTCACGCCCTCCGTCCCGATCCCCACACCAGCCCATTCTGCTTTCCCCGAGATGGCCCGTCCTCGTCATTCCTCTCGTCTCATTGGCTCTCTCACCTCTCCGATATTGCCTAGTGCCCCCAGCGTGAAACCCTCTCCCGCCAAGTTTTATCACATATTCCTTGACCTCCGTGCTTTTGTCGCTTCCTTTTGTGCGCCCGGGGAGGTGGCGGAGCTGTTCTTCTCCATCTACAAACATTCGGATAATCCGCGGTTCGTAACTGAGGACTGTTATGTTGCTCTGAACCACAACGGTGCCCTTGCCCGAGAGGGTGGTTCCACTATGCGTGCTCGCACGCTCTTCATTGACATTGCCCAGAGCGATGCGCAAGATACTCTATTTCTAGTGTGTCGGGTGGTTCGCAACGGGGCCATGAGAATGGCTTCCAACATCAGCTCCGGTGTCCCTGCTCCGGAGGGTGCTCGAAGGAGACCCTCCGAGTCGTCCATTTCCCTCGTCGACTCGCCTGGGACGACGCGAAGTTCTTTTAACCAAGGGCCTCCCGAAGCTTCCAACTACCGTCGTCCGTTTGGTTGTGCAGTGCTCGAGCTGTCGCAGTTGAACAAGATGGTGGCTGAGGGATCTAACGTATCCCCGGTACGAGAATACACGATGCCCATCTATGTCCCGGTGAATGAGGCGCTGTTCTCAATGCTTCATCAAGATATTATTGCAGGTAACGAGAGAGAGTACGAAAAGTCCCCCAGGTACCCAAATATTCCTTTTGATCGTACCCAGCAACTCAGATGACCCTTTCAGGGCCGAGATGCTTGCAGTATCAGTCAAGATTTTCTATGGAGATGCCTCCACAATCGCCAAGGAGAACATGTCCCTTTTACAGGATGTTCCGCTCACACTTCGCCTTGGCTTCCCAGACGTTGTATTCCCGGGCGACGTTCGCAACGAACTCTACATCAAGCTCTGGTCTGGGGAGTTTCCGGTTTCACACACACAGTCTGCACGCCTCAGCGTGGTCAACTTTGCTCGACCCGGACCAACTGCTCAAAACATTCAGGTTACCATTGATGTTCGAGATTCCTCCGGTTCTCAGATGGAGAATGCCATCTCTCTTGGGGCTGGTGAGCCCCCTGTCACGCAATTCCATTCCATGGTGTTTGCACGAAACAACCAGCCAACGTACGGCGAACTCATCAAGCTTCGGTTACCTCCCCGTGGCGTGCCCGACTGGCACCTATTCTTCACGTTCCGGAATAGAACCGGGAACCGTGCGCTGGGACCCGAACGACCCTTTGCATTTGCATTTTTGCCGTTATTCCCTGGACAAGGTGCATTCCTAGAGGATGGTAGCCACACCCTGGTTTTGTACAAAGCGGACAGAATAGGCCAGATCACGCCCGAAATGTATCTGACATCGTCGCCTTGGGTTTTGCCAGGCCAGCGCCCAGAGCAAGTAACCGTTTCCACTGATCTCCAGAGATTTGCCTCCCCCCTCCGTGATACCCTCATCGTTCGATCTTCTCTGTGTTCCACCAAATTTACCCAAAATCCAGTGTTGCTCAGTCTTCTCAAGTGGGAGCAGATACCAGACAAGGAACTGCTTTCCACCGTCCTCAGCAAGTTTACTTTTGTCGGAGAAGGTGAAATCGTCAAGTTTTTACGCGACATATTTGATTCGCTCTTTGGTATCCTTGTCTCGCAAACGAATCAATCTGGAGAGATGGACTACCTCGTGTTCAATGCGCTCGTGACGGTACTCGGGATTGTCCAGGACAGGAGGTTCAGCAATTTCCAGCCCGTGTTGGACGTATACATTGAACAGCACTTCAACTGCGCGGCCGCGTCCTCGAATATCATCAGGTCCATGGATAGGCTGTTGAGGAATCCTACTGGCACAGACACGGCGTCTCCTCTAAGAGCAGCGCTCAAAGTCTGGCATTATATCTTCAAGTTTATCACGCGTGCGCGAGAGTTGCAAAAGTCCACGGAGCTTGGGATGTCGGGTGGCCCAACCGCCGAACACCTTGAGGCGACATTCAAAAAGGAAGTCCGGACGCATTTGACTGAGGTGAATCGCATGATGGCGACGACATCCCCACAATCCATCATTGGCACGCAAACGATCGCTTTGCAGCACTTTACGTCCATATTGCCTGAACTCGCAAAAATACTGTCGACCATCGAGCTCGTCACGGTTGCGACCAACTTTGCAAATGCGATCTCTAATGCGAAGGGCAAGATCATCATCTGGCGGCTCATTATGTATCTGCAGATTGTCAAGGGGTTCTTGTTTGACGATCCACAATCACGCACACTACTTGTTCAGGCCGTGGTACTCTGGATCAAGCCCTACTTTGGTCGTTATGACGAATTCACGCAGACGCAGCAGGGAGACTCGGACAGTGCCAGGGATGCATCGCGCGTCAGCTGGTTGGAGTCGGTGCGGTTGTGCGTAACCATCCTCGCTGTGATGCTGGACAAGCTACAACAACAATTGGTTTCTTCGGCGGTACTTTCAGACCGACTGCTGTTCAGACAGGAACAAGACAATGTGGAGTATCTGCTCATGTTGTTACCCAGGTAAGCCCGATGGTTTGCGTGCAAGGTCGGCGACTTAGTCTTCATTTAGACTTTTAGACTCGTATCGGGAGTTTCAGAGCCCTTTCAATCACCGCGCGATCGAGCGTGCAAGGACGCCCACGATCATCACCACGCCAGCACCCGTCACGTTCCCTGAGTCATATCCGTTCTCTTTAACTACACCACTGCCCAACGCACAACGAAACTCTGTCAGTGCATCCAACATCACCGAAGAACACAACGCCTTTAACCCGGGCTTGGGAGAGACTGCTATCGTTTTCCTCGCTCTCATCCTATCCGCGCCAACCAAACATATCTACAATTTCCTCGAGTCGAGCTACGACATTGAGGGGCGAGACAACTTTGCTGCGCTCTTGACGCAATTTTTCAAGGTCGCGACCTCGATCCTCGACAACGATGCCTGGCCGATCACCTGGTTGAACGTGAATGTGTTGGCGCACAAGGTGTTGATCAAGATCATGGATCCCGTGTCAACGTTGTTGAAGTGCATCTTTGTACCCCCACCGCCAGATGCGCATCAATTCAAGTCGGACCTTTGGCGGGATGCGTTTCACATGCTCTTCAAGCTTCTCTCGTCGGATCAACTCATTATCGAAGACTTTACGGCGCAGGTACGTGTTACGATTCCTTGTGATTCCGAGCTGAATGAGGCATAGAAACGTCGTGCTGTATGGCGGCTTGGAGGCGATATTCGTGGGGAAGGCGCTGATATCTTGTTGCGTCTCTGGGATGCGCTTTCATGGCCCGAGACCGCCGACACGGAATCGTCGCAAAACGTGGGTACATTTTTCGATTGTATCGACGATGTCACTCATTCTTTTCAGGGCTACCGACCGGTTCTCCGACCTCTCATTGGTCAAATCATGAACCTGTGCTTGAGCCATCACGACTCGCTCCGCAACAATGCCGTTGGCATCCTCTTTGGCATGATCATCTCGGAATACCAACAGTTTGGTCAATTCGACCAAATCGAAAACGAGCTCGTTAGGAAATTGGACTCGCTGTTCATGTCACAGTCCAAGGGCGACGACATTTCGCGCGCGTTTTTCATTGCGCACTTGCGTCAGTTGTTTGAGTCAGACCAGGTAGACGAGCCGCTCCGAGCACGTGTCTCGTTGTTTTTAGACTGTGTGGACGCATTCCTCAAGCTCTTGTTGAATCTGAGGAGTTTGCCCGAGGGTGAAGAGTTTGCGGACGACCGGGTGATTGCTACGGTACGCCCAATTCAACGGATTGGCGGTCGTCTTTGCTGATGCTTGGCAGCTGCGGTTGATGAACTTCATAAGAGAGATCGGGCGCGAAGAAATGTATATCAAATATGTACACCAGCTCGTCAATGTACGCTCGAGGCATGAAGTCGTTTCATACCCGTGCTGATCACGTGCCAGGCCCACCTGCAATCTCAAAATAATGTCGAAGCTGCGCTGACGCTCAAGCTGCACTCGGATCTTCACGAATGGGATTTATATTCATTTGTGCCTCCTATGGAAGACCTTGGGTTACCGCAGCAATCTCAGTTCCACCGCAAAGAAACGCTCTGCCTCTTGATTCTCGATTACCTTGGTGTGTCTAACCCACTCAAGATGGACGGGATACTGACTGTCAAATTACAGGCAAGGGAAAGGCATACGAGAGTGCCATTGATATATGTAGAGAGCTGGCAAAGCAGCACGCCGAGGTGACGTTCAACTAGTAAGGCTGACATTCTCGTGCTTTACATGATACTCACGTTGGCTATAGCACCCGGCTGGCGGAAATTCTCCGACATCAAGCGACGTTATTGGAGCACATCATAAGCGACCAGCGCTACTACCCAGATTATTTCCGCGTTGCATTCTTTGGCGACTTTCCAGACGCGATCCGCGGCAAGCAGTTCATCGTACGTTGCGTGCTTTTTCGTTCGCCTTTCAACTCAATTCTCGGCACAGTATCGTGGCTACGAGTGGGAAAAGTATGCGACGTTCTGTGAACGAATGCTCAGTAAACATCCGGGCTCTCAATTGCTGAAGGTGCCTGGAGATCCGTCGGTAGATGTCCGGTTCGGCACGGATCAATACATTCAAGTGATGGCTGTTTCTCCAGAGCCGAACCGAACGCTTCCGATTTTCACCTGTCCGGATGTGCCACCAGCCGTACGAAGTTATTATGAACACAGGCAAATATTTTCTATTTTTCAAGATCTTGTTCTGAATTTCGGAGTAGTTCTGTCAATGTTTTCAGCAGTACGCGACCCATCACCAAAACGGATCGCGACGGCAACGAAGAAATGTGGCTCGAAAAGACATGCTACACGACCGAGCAAGCCTTTCCCACCGTCCTCCGTCGATCCGACATCACAGAGTGGGAAGTGGTCGAGATCTCGCCCGTCGACCATGCCTATAATGAAGTGGAACAAAAAACGCGGGAGCTTGACTCGCTGCATTTGAGATACTCGGCGCTCGCCAAGACTACCCAAGTCTTCTCGACTAATGCGCTGTCGATGACGCTCAACAGCGCGGTGGACCCGCCCGCGGAGGGCATCCCCGGGTACCGCGACGCCTTTTTCAGCCTTGCCTATGTTACGCGTCATTCCGATAGAGAAGAACAAGTTGAGCGGCTGCGCACCGCGATCGACGACCACGTACGTCCGCGGTCTCCTTGGCAGCACCGCACTGACCCCCCGCAGGTTCGTGTGATCGACAGTTGCCTCAAGCTGCACGGCCAGATTTGCCCGCCCGAGATGCTGCGCTTCCACACGACGATGGAGGACCTCTTCCGCAAGCACTTTTTGGAGGAGATTGCGCGGATCTCGGCGCAGGGCGGGTTCGAGGCGGCGCCGGCGTACGCACGCGCAGACCCGCCGTCCGAGAATGCATCGGTGCAGCGTTCTGTGTCGAGCGGGCAGAGCGCACCGGCGCTCTCGCCGAGCACAACGCAGCCCTCGCCGGTGGAGATGTCGCCTACGAAGCGCACGCCGCTGCAGCTGCACGCGGCGCATGTGGCGCGCCATGGGATCAACGCGGTCGCGAGCGGGTGGCGCCAGGACGCGATGAGCAGCGAGGCAGGTACAGGGTCACCCCGAAATTCGCTGATCACGGTAGCCAATGCGCCCTCGGTGATCAGCCCGTCGGGTGCGTCGATCGTGGGGAGCCTCAAAGGTCGTTTTTCCCGCTTTGGTAGCCTCAGGACGCGCAGGGGATGATATATGTATAAATCTGTACATGTGTGATCGACGGACCCCGTATCGACGGACCCCATAAAATTTATCTTTCCCATTTTCACGTGTATCCTTGGCAAAATTCTACCAGATTATTTTATGTAGTCTTGATTTATCCATACACAATGATACCCAAAAACAGGAAAGGAAAACAAGACAAGGGAAGCGGTATGTCCGTCATAGAGTACATGGAGAGATATCGATACAGCAAGTTAGAGAATAGATACCGCAAACATGGGGAAAACAAGTGACTATGCATGTTGCGCTGTCATGTGGTGTTCGCGCAGCGTCTGGAATTCGAACGCGTCGAACGCGGGGTACTGGAGTGCAGGCATGGGGTCGACGGACTCGGTAGAATCAGATTGACTATAACCAAACACGGGCGAAAACAGGGGTTCTGACGACGTGAGCAAGACGTCGTTGGGGGCCCAGTCGAATCGCGCTTGGTCCCTGACAAACGAGGTATCGTGCAGCATCGCTGGCGGGTCGGCGGTATACATGGGGGGGACCGGGGTTCCGTAGACCATGTTTGGGTCGACGGGAAAGTAGGTGTCGAGGTAAATGGTTTGCAGTTGGTCTTCTGGGAGTGAAGCCCGACGATGAAGCTCTGGCGTCGAATGTGGGCTGCACTCGGAGGGGAATTGGGCCAACTGAAGGTTGGGGGATAGGTGCGAGAGGTACGATGTGTTTGTGGGTGGCTCATGCGAGAGCTGGAAGGGGATATCGGCGTATACTGCGCCGCCCGAGGTGGACGCTTGTGGAGGTAATGTATTTGGGCTTTGATCTTTCGGAGAACGGGTAGTCGAGGGAGCACAAAGGGACTGGGACAAGGTTAAGAAAGGGAGTAAGACGATCAGGTCACTTGACTCACGTATTTGGAAAGAATCTTGTCGAGGGCGTGTGGCAAGAGCTTCCAGTCAAAGACTTTGACGTCCTTCTCTATCTTCCTTGGTTTTGGATCTGGAAAGTCCATGATACGCTGGAAGAAACACTCAAAGCCGGGACGGGTCTTTGATACTGTAGTGGGACGAAGACCTTCTAGATTTCTCCGAATGCGATTTTTCTCGTCGACTTCGAAATCTGCCTCGACCAGGCGCTGTAGGAGGTGGATGATGTCGACCGAGGTAACGCAGCACGCGTCTGTCTCTCTGCGGTAGATGCAAGAGATGACGATGTCGTCTGGGTCGTACTCTGCTTGTGAGATGCGCTCCGCAGAGACAATGAGTTTGTTTCCGTCCTGAAGGCGTCGGAAGCGAACGAGTCTTCTGCCCGCATTGAGCTCTGACTCCTCCCAGTCGAAGCAAAAGTCGTCGAGGGGAGTCGTGATGTCGAGAATGACGGTCTTGTTCGTGTCTTCTTCTGTGCCAATCTGCTGGCGTGATGCACGTCTGAGTGTTTGTGAGATGGGGTGGGGACTGCGGGGTGAGCCGTACTCTGAGTCGGAGGAGGAGGGTGTTTGTGGTTGGCTGTAGGGGCTACGACGCTTGGGACGGTCCAACACGTCTGCAGAGGTGCGGAGACTGGGTCTACGGGGGGGATCCGCTACATCTGGAATGACATGAGACATGAACCGATTGGCCAGGAGCAACATACCGGTGTCTCGGTATACAAAGTCGCCAAAGGTGACCGAGTCTACGACCTGATTTTGTTTGTCGACGGCCTGGATGGTGAGCGGGACCATGGATGAGGTAGACCTTTGCTTTGAAAAGGAAGGCGCGTGGCCCGTGAGCTGCCAGTGACCGCAGCCGGGTGTATCTAAGCCATGGACCTGAGTGGAGACTGCACGGCGACCGACGACAAGACGGATACAGATGCCGATAGCGAAGTCAGCTTTGCAAGTAAAGTTGACTGAGATAGGGGTGCCCTGATCGCCTGTGCCAGGACCGTAGCTCATGACCCAGAGGAGGTCGACGGAGGAGCAAGCGAGGCGGGGAGGGCGGCCCGGGATGATGTTGTTTGAAGCGGTGGTGAGGGACATGTTGGTGGGAGGGGGAGAAGATGAGAAAGAGGAATTCTGGCCGGGATTTAAATTGAGATTGACAATGGGTCGCTTTGTGATTTCTGTTTTTGCATGAACAAGACCTGTCCAAATCGGGAAATGATAAAATCGGGCGATGAGATCTCGCAAAGATCGGCGAAATCATTAGACTCGTTCGCGGAGTTTTAATTCTCCATCGCACACACATTGTGCCGCGCCTCAAAACAACCCACAACAAACACCCGCCCGACAGGTGGAACGTGACCTTCCGCCAGGACCCGCTCACACCTGGCGCAGCGTTCCACGAACAAGCCTCGATAGGATACCAGTACATTCTGATCGGTGACCGTGAGCGATGAAACGCCTAATGAAACTAGGCTCACCATCAACACTTGCACTGGCACACGTGGGTGCGACTCGAGCATCTTGGCGAGGTGCTGCGACAGCCCTTGGAACACCGAAAATTCGGATTGTTCGTGTGGTAACCTTCTTTCTCTCGGCCCGAACGCAGCCACGCTCTCGACTACAAGCGGGCTTTCTGTACTCTCAAACACCAGGGATATGTACGCCATCAATACGTCGGGTATCAGGAACCGCAGCACCACCGGACTCGTCAGTGGCGCTCCCTTGTTGAGTGCATCCCGTGTCGCCTGTGTCCGCGTCCAGATCACTAGTCTTGATTTGGCTTCTTCGGCGTGGCTTCGGTTGAACTCGCGCACAAACTCGACGAGCGACTCGGCACGCAGCGGCGCTGGCTCGTCCTCTGGGGACGCAAACAACGACGACGACCGTGGGGGTGACGGCACATAGGGCTGTGGTGAGCCAACAGGTGATCGGGGTCGTCTGCGAGTACATGTCATGCCCCGTCTCGGACCAAATGTACCCACACCTACTTTCGCTTCCGTTGCGCAAACACACCGAGTTCGCTTTGATCCGTCTCTTCGCTGGTCCGTGCTGCTCGCAGCGCTTCCTGAACCTTGTCGCTGCACAGCACCTCCACAAACTCCCGTAAAACCCGAAAGTCGTGCGTGGGTGTTGAGCTGAAGGTGACCCCCAACTCTCGATCAATCGTGGCGTCAAACGACGGCGAAAAGTCGGCCAGCCGTGATGCTGACGGGGGCCGCAAAAGCAACGTGGGTAGATAACGAAGTGTCTGTAAGCGATTATGGACGTCTGTCAGCGTTTGAATGCGCTCTTGCACCGTCACCGGGTCCGAATTGGGTGTGCTGTCCGTCATGGATCAAGAAAGACCGTTGATATGTGGCTGTGCAACCCTTACGGTCTATCCAACGTGGCGCTGGTTCGGGTGAAACACGAGGAGGACCATAACCACCGATAACCACCGAACCGTACCATTCTAAACCCCAATACTGTCCTCTTGCTGCTCGCCACACCATGAGCCGCAATGATTGCCGGCCAAGTGTCATTGCCATTTTGGAGCCCGCTGGAGGATCGAGTGTCGCTACACAACGCCGCTGATAACCGTTATCTAACTCTCACCTTGCCATACAGTATAGGACACGCCAGGACCCTCGACGCCACCTTACATACCCTTAGGTTCACTGCATTCCTCCGCGTTGTTATCGCTTTGTCTCTTGGACCCACGATGACTATTCTTCGTGGGTACCGATGTAGTCATTTATGGGTCGCTGAGGGTCTACTACGTTGGCGTCCACCCCGTTGACGCCCGCGGTGCATTTTCTGGAGAACAGATTAGATCAACTAACCGTCGGAGATCAACTCGTCTGGTGCCACTCGCAACGCGACATCACTCACAATAACATATTCCCAAGAATATGTTCCATGGAAAATCAAAGGGCCTATATTTGCGACGTAAACGCCCCAAGGAGATACTGGCGCTATGGTCACGAGAGTCGTCCACGGCGCTTCAGGATCCTTGCATCTTCTCCCTCCGTGAAATGTGCGCCTTGCGATACGGCCTCGTCGGCACACCGATGACTTCGGACCTGGGCACACAACACCTGAAAGTCGCCTACAAGTCCAACGCTGCGTTCATCTCCGGCATGGCGTGCATTTGTGTGCGTAATCGCTTGGTCGGATTTCCCAACCCTTCCCAAGGCACGAAGCGATTTACCAGTCGCAGCCGCAAAGCTTAATTCCTATGCAAGGTTTCAGGACCGTGCTGTATCCATCACAGACCGACAAGGCCTCGAATGCGCATCTCGCAGCGAGTGCTGACCTTGCCACGACCCGGGAAAATGCAACGCCGGTGGTATGTTTCGGTTTTCAGCTGATCACCTGCATTACATTCCGTGCAAACCTTCTCGCATGCGCCGCACAGTGATGCACTATCATTCCGTACCAAGTTAGACAAGCTGCCCTATCGCATTATATTCAATCATTGGGATCTGATAAAGCCACAGACCCGATGGAGCATTCCCCATTTGAACACAATCGGTCCATGAATGGGGCAAGAATATGGTTACGAGCTAGGCCATTGACGTGAGGTGCAAGTCTCGGGATCCCCCGTCGGTTGGCCACTGAAGGCGGCGGCAACAAAGTATGGATCAGGCGCAACGTTGAGCGTGGTGAGGCGCGATGGAATTGAGCGCCATCAGGGTAGATCTCGAAGCGGTTTGTCCCGATACGCCGTTGGGTGTCGTCAACGACCTCGCGATAATCAGAACACAGACTTACCTCACGGTCCACTGGGATCCGGGTAGGGTTGAATTTACGACGTGCCCGGTAAAACGAATGTAGCGTCGCAAGATGGCCGTTGATGTCATCTCTGAGTTGATCGGTCCAGCAGACAGATTCTATCCCACTCTAATCCCACTGCGCCCATGTTCGACACCTTGGGCGCAAAACAGATTATGTACTCGCCTAGACCACCTGACATATGCAGGGTACATGTCTTCTTTCTTCTTTTTCTTTTTTTTTGTCATTTGTTCGGAATGACAGCAAGCTGGAAGTCAGTCATGCGTCATGGAAACAGGCGAAAGACGGCTTGTTCACAAGGCACAAGCAGTTTTTACTCTCTTGATCACGTATGTTTTCCCCACTGGTACCTCCTCTCTCAAAAGGCATCATCGTTCGCGTCACAGGGGGATCTGGCCCATGTCACACTCGTCAAGACGGACGGGTGCTTGACAAATCGTTGTCAGTCTCCAACGAGGCAATGCCGCTGTGAGGTCACGATTCCATCCGACGTAAAGGGCATCAAGACGAAAAAGCATGGATGCGTTTGGCCACATGTTTCTCACAAGACACAAGTATGTTGTCTAATTTGAACAGGGACCCACGTCATCTAAAATCACCGGGCGACCGGTTCTTGGACGGGTCCTTGCGGTGACCGATTTCTGCGAGAGGCGTCTACATCGGGTTTTTGCTAAGAGAGTTCAGACGCCAGGACTGACCGAGGACATGGCCTGCGATTCCATCGGACCGTGGCTCCCGACGGTGTACTAGGATGCCCCGACCAAGTATGTGCCAACGACAGTTCCTGAACCCTTTGGCTCGAGGAGGGGCCCACTTAAACCATAACGGGCACTTCAGCAACGGTGCAGTATCCTGTACGTGTAGCACCAGATTAGTTAGTGTCCATCGACTAAAACTAATATGTACATTCATGTCGGTCGACTTTAATCGGCGAGCACAGACTCATCTGGCGTGTTCTCCCAAGTGTGCAGCCGCATCTGATAACGCCATCGGGTCCCATCATGCACCGGTGCGTTTCAAGTAAGAGTTAATCAATGCCTTCGCGAGTGTTCCGTAGAGTACAGCAGGTCAATTCGTACCGCGCCAACGGCGAGTTTGGGGTGAGATGAACCCGCGACGCGGCTAACATGGCAGGATATCGTCAATGGCCACGAACTTTCAACGTTGCATGTCTCCGTACCATTTCTCGGCTAGTAATGTGGCAGGAACGTTTCGTCATCGACGACGACTTGTTTAGAGCCGCCGTTCGCGAACCTGAGAGGCGTGCGATGAACGTTAGTTGGGTGAGTAAGCCAGTCACACTGTACACGTGACACAACTGTTTTTGTCCTCCTCCCCACTGCAGAATTTTATGTTACGGTCAGCAGGAAAGAATGCTGCGCTGAACAGGTAAATTAGTTGGCTAGACTTGTATCAACTCAACTTGGCTTTTAGGTTCATCGTGGTGCTGCCCACGGCCGTCCATATCCAGTTCGCATCCACCCTCACACCAAAGCCGTCTACTCAGTCGACCGATCGTACTGTGCCCCTTCCCACCCCACGACCCAACAAGAAGATCGAGCTTAAACCAGGGCCCGTCAAGCCCGCCACCCTCCGCTCGGATACGACCCCCGCTCGACGGCCCTCGCCCGACTCTTCCTCGTACTACCGCGCGCCACGCCACCAAACACTCCCCCAGC
>JBBPUG010000576.1:0-19219 GCA_038094535.1 Tubosaeta aff. alveolata | reverse complement strand
TCTCTATTATCACTGTATTTCCCACTATCCTCTGGTGTTTCTAGTCTGTTCTAGTTCTGTTAAAAGTTAGGATATTAACAAAGAAAAAGTGCTGTCTAAGTTGTCTTGCTGATGTACATATATCCACAAAAATACTAGGTTCAGAACTGGTTCAAACCAGTTCTCAAAAATTTGAGAGCAGCCAAACCTGAACCTGAACCTGAACTGAATGTTATGGGACCATATCCTGGTCTTAGTATAAGAGCACACAAATGCTCTAGACGTCATCAAGAATACATTAGATGTCCACAAGGTCATTGCCTTAACATGTATTCATTTTCAATTCTTCACATCACATGCTCTGGATCTGAAATCCATTCCCTTATCCTTATCTATGACTCACGTTGACTCGTACCATGGTTGACTCATGGTTGCCACATGCATCACATTCCTAGTCATATGATCCCTTACATCAGCAAACCACCAAGTTGTTGTGCAAAACTGTACACCATTTCACAATATGTTACAGTGGTTACACTGTTACAAGCAGGTCCCCCCCTGTGCAGCATGGCCACAGTCTGTCACAGCCTGTCACAAGCGCTGTACAGACACTGGTGGCTGTACAGTGCGTGTATGCTAGAGCCGCTGGACCACTGTAGTCAACTGTGGGAGTCTGTACAACATCTGTAGTACTGCTGTTTTTTTTTTTCCTGTTCCCCTCGGGCTCGAATTTTGGGTGATTGAATAAAATATAATTTTACTATCTACAGTACACATTCTATGTATTCATTCGCTGTCACCCCTACACCCTCATCTCACTTTTCGTCGCTAGCATCACCCCTCGTTGTCATCATGTTGGTGGGCCCGCGCACCCCCCGCTCTTCTCGTCATCCCACGGGTGGCATGCCGTGTGCACCCCCAGCCGTCGTCATGGTCGGTATAGGAGCGCCGTTGTGCTCTCCTCACCCTCGTCATCTTCCAGGTAGTGTGTGTTGTGCGCTGTTGCGCCCCCTGCCCGTTGTTTTGGTTGGTGGTGGGGATGCCGTTGTGCTCCCTCGCCCACCTCGTCGTCCTGTGGGGGTGTGCCATTGCACCCCCCTGCTCATCATCCTGGTTGGTGGTGGGAGCGCTGTTGCAGTCCCCTTGCCCTCGTCGTTGTCTAGTGCGCCATGTGCCATTGCACTCTCCCTGTCGTCTTGGTCGGTGGTGGGAGTGCCATTGCGCTCCCTCGCCTTCCTCGTCGTCCTGTGGGTGGTGGGTGCATCGCGCACGGTTGCACCCATGCACACTGTCGTGGTGATGGTGGTGCCGCGCATGGTTGCGCCCTCCGCATACCATCTTGTGGGTGGAGGTGCGCCGTGTGCCCCCTCTGCACGTTGTCCTGGTGGGTGATGGGTGTGCGACTGTGCAGCCCCGCTCTCCTCGTCGTCCTGTGGGTGGTGGGTGCACCATGTGCGGTTGTGCTCATGCACACCGCATGGTGGTGGTGCCGTGCGTGGCTGCGTCCTCCTTGTGCTGTCTGGTAGGTGGAGGGCGTGCCGTTGTGCTGCCCCTACCCCCCTCATCATCTGGTGGGTGGTGCACGTAGTACATGTGCCATCGTGGCCCCCGCGCGTCGTCCTGGTGTGTGGTGGGTGCGCTGTTGCGCTCCCCCGCGCTCCTCGTTGTCCTGTGGGTGGTGGATGTACCGTGTGCAGTTGCGCCTCCTGCACATTGTCCTGGTGGGTGGTGGATGTGCTGTTGTGTTGCCCTCGTCGTCTGGTGGGTGGTGGGTGTAGTGCATGTGTCATCATGCCCCTCGCGTGTCGTCTTGGTGGGTGGTAGGTGCGCTGTTGCGCTCCCCCACCCTCCTCATCATCCTGTGGGTGGAGGATGTACCGTGCATGGTTGCATCCCCTGCACATCATCCTGGCGGGTGGTAGATATGCTGTTGCGCTCTCCCTACCTTCCTTGTCGTCTGGTGGGTGGTGTGGCGTGCCGTCATGCCCCCCATGTCTTGTCCTGGTGGGCCTGTGGGTGAGGGAGGATGTACCTTGTGTGGTTGCACCTTCCACATGTCGTCCTGGCGGGTGGTGGATGCGCTGTTGTGCTACCCCACCGTCCTCATCATCCTGTGGGTGATGGTGGTGCCGTGTGGGTTTGCGCCCCCCGCACGTCGTCTTGGTGGGTAACAGGTGCACTGTTGCACTCCCCCACCCCCCTCGCCACTCTGTGGGTGATAGTGGTGCCATGTGAGGTTGGGCCTCCCGCACATCGTCCTGGTGGGTGGCAGGTGCGCCGTTGTACTCCCTCGCCTCCTCATCGTCCTGTGGGTGGTGGGTGGTGGGTGCACCGTGCTCTAGTGGGTGATAGGCGTACTGTGTGCTGTTGGGTTGCCGTCTTGGTGGTGGCAGATGCTGTGTCGTCGTCGTCATGGGCTACATCAGGAAAAACACATGCTCTACAGGAGACTACATAGTACAATATAGTTCTCATAGTCCCATAGTTGCTGTAATCTTCTCCCTGTTATGTAGTCTATATAGTCACTGAAATCCTACCATAGCCACTGTAGTATTACTATAGTCTACTGTAGTCTACTGTATTCAGGGCAGACTATAACACTATGTTGACTACTAGGACTACAGCTGACTACCAAGACTATGGTGGTCAGCAAGACTATATGGGTACCACAGTGGCTACAGTGGCCAATACAAGCTACAAGACTATGCTAGCCTATCTAGACTACACTGCAGACCATAGAATGGTAGGTAACCAATTATAAATGACCATTGCATAACTAGTATTACATTACACTCAAACCTAGCTATCATCTACTGTATAGAGTCACCTATCCCCACTTCATACTGCTTAGATGGACCTGGATGAGTGGGTGTATGCATACTTGAGTGAGTACATACCATCTTTGCATTAGAGTGGGCACAGGTGCGCATGTGCACGCATGCACATTGCCTAGTGTTAAAGTATCTAAATAGGGGCAGCAATGCCCAACTCAAAACGCGCTGCAAGTACTGAGCACAACTCATATTCACCTAAATAGGGGCAGCAATGCCCAACTAATGTAAAGTAAATACAGAGTACTAAGAATGAAGCAAGGTCTCACCTCAGAATGCGCTGCAAGTACTGAGCACAACTGAGGTGAGACGAAGGAGTCAGAAGGGTTAAATAGTGACGAGGCTACGCGCTCGCTAAACTCCGGAAAGGTCCGGAACGGGATAGGCGAAACTAGGCATGCTGCTTTGGGAATCAACAAAGGGCACAGCAGCGCGCATTCGGAGGGAGTAGGAGCACCACCAAGTGATCAACACGAGGTAAGACTATACTATAATAGGTGTAAGCAAGTCCAAAAGAGGTAGAATGAGAAATGAGAGAGAAACGACCAGAGTTGGTCTCTGTGTGAACTCCGGAGATGTCCGGAGTTATACTTTGACACTCCCACTCGAGCACAGTCGTAGGCCCATAGCCCTTATGAATTTCCAATGTTGTTCGCGAGGCAGGGGTTTTGTAAGGATGTCAGCTACCATATCTCCTGTAGGGACGTACTGAACCATGGCCTCCCCTTTTCCAACCAAATCATCCCGAACGAAATGGTATTTTCGTTTGATGTGCTTTGTCTGAGCATGGAATTGCGGATCCCGGCATAGGATGATAGCGGCTTGGTTATCGCAATGAAGTGTGGTTGGTCCAGTTTGTGGATGTCCGATTTCCTCGAAGAAAGTCTGGAGCCATGCGAGGTGTTGTCCGGCATTGCTAAGTCCGATGTACTCCGATTCGGTAGAGGATAGAGCAACCATGCTTTGTAGTTTGCTGGACCAGGAGATGGTGCCGCGGTTGCTGATAAAGACGTACCCGGAGACGGATCTGGAGTTGTCTGGGTCTTGTGACCATCCGGCATCTGAAAAACCATGAAAAACCATGTCCAATGACACTTCATTTCTGTCAAACCGGAGTTCCATGTCTGTGGTACCTCAGACATAGCGAAGTATGCATTTTGCGGCGTTCCAATGGCACTCCTTGGGAGCAGAGCTGTAACGGCTGAGGGTCCCGACGGAGTAGGCGAGGTCTGGTCGTGTTCCCATCATAAGGTACATAAGTGAACCTATGACTGTCAGATACGACACCTTAGTTCCGTTAATGACCATCTCTGGTATTGTGGAATTGTTCTCTGGATCGTTTGCAGACAGCGACAGGCTGTGGAGCATGGGAGATTGGCATGGAGTGGAGTTTGCCATTCCGGTGCGCTGGAGGACAGTTTGCACATATTGGGTTTGCAACAAGGAGATGGTGCGGAGCTTCCAGTTACGTTGGACTTCAACTCCTAGGATGAACTTCGCTTCTCCGAGGTCATGCATTTTGAAAGTGGATGACAGTGACAATTTAACGGAGTTCATGAAACTTCATGCACTAGCGGCAAGGAGCAGATCGTCGACATACACGACTAGGAAACAGACCTGATTTTGTTTTTGGAGGACGTAGAGGCATGTCTCCACATTTAGTTTGGTGAACCCGAGTTCTCCTAACTTTTTATCTAGCATTTTGTTCCATGTTCGACCTGCCTGCTCAAGTCCATATAACGATCTCCAAAGTCGCCAACAGTATCCGGGCTGGATGGGTACTCCTTCTGGAGGTAGAAGGTACAATTCCTCTTCTAGTTCTCCGTTTAGGTACGCAGTGGAGACGACCATTTGGTCTAATTCCAGGTTATATTTTGCAGCCAGGGCTACGATGGTCCGTATGGAGTTGAGGTTTGCGACCAGAGCAAATACCTCCTTGTAATCTACACCTTCCTTTTGGGTGAAGCCTCGTGCAACGATCTGGACTTTGTATCGGTCCACGTCTCCGTTTTCATTGCGCTTGATCTGGAAAACAGGCTTGGAGGTAATCGGAGTTACTCCAGTGGGAAGTGGAACCGTTTCGTATACATGGTTGGTGTTAAGGCTGAGGAGCTCTTCCTCCACTGCGGATCTCCATTTATCTGCGTCTGGACGTTGGTAAGCCTCTTTTATGGGATTTGGGAGGTTTTCTTCCATAGGTCCGTGGGCGATTCCGGCAAAGATGTGATCATGGAGTTGGTCAGAGCTGCAGAAGGCTCTGGGCACTTCAGGAGTTTCATCGGAGGTTTCTTCATCGGACTCTGTAGGTTCCAGAGTGTCTTCAATCTCAGCTTCTTCAGTGGAGTCTTCATGGCCCCCCTGTTTCTGTTGCACTTCCTCGTCTAAGGTGCGTTGGTAGTCCTGGTTTTTGTTTGCAGGTTTTCGCGCACGGCTTCCCCTGCGAGCTCCTCCGACCATTTGTGCAGGAGGATGCACCGGAGTTTGTGATGGAGTTGGTTCAGGAGTTGGAGGTTGGAGGTGGAGTTGGCTGAGCTTGTCTGCTAGATCGAGAACTTCATCTGGGTCATGAATGTCTCCCACTGAAGCTGGAGTGGGTGTTGTGACTTGCTCCTCATCCTCCTCATCCGGAGTTGTTTCGGATGTCCGTGCCGGATGGATGTTGAGTCCCTCCCACTGATCCTCGAATGCACAAATCCAAGGAGTAGCTTCGGAGTCGGGGATGGTATTGGTCTCGTCAAAGGTGACATGTCGACTGGAGATGATGGTCCGGCACTCCAAGTCTAGGAGTTTGTATGCTTGCTGTCCGTGTGTGTAGCCAAGCATGATACACTTTTGTCCGTGGGCTCGGAATTTTCCTTTTTGCTGTTCTTTTGGGATTAAAGCGTATCCAATACATCCGAAAGGCCAGAATAGAGTGGAGTCGACTGGTCGCTTGAATATCGCATGGTATGGTGTATCTCCATTTAGGGCAGAGGTCGGACTCCGGGCGGAGATGTACACAGCAGTGGACATGGCATCTGTCCAAAAAGATTTTGGGAGTTTGGAGTCCTCGAGCATGGAGTTGGCGAGGAGTGACAATGTTTGGTTCATGCGTTCGGCCAGTCCATTTTGTTCCAAAGTGTATGGTGCAGCGGTTTCTAAGAATGTACCTTCGCTCCTGAGTACGTCTTTGAATTCTTTGTTTGTGTACTCACTCCCCCCGTCGCTCCAGATAAACTGGACATGTAGGTCCGAAAAGCATTCTGTGGTGATTTCCATGCAAAGAAAGGTTTGGACATCGGATTTCCAGCGGAGGTAAGTGTCTCGGACATTGCTCTTGTGCTTAAGGAAGTATATCCAAGGGATGCAACTGTAATCATCGACTATTAGGAGCCAATATCTGTGCCCTTCGTGAGATTGCGGAGTTATCAGACCTCCGACGTCGGTGTGTACCATTTGCAAGGGAGCGGAGGTGCGCGGATGTTCATGCGATTTAAAAGGGAGTTTCTTTTGTTTTCCTGTGGTGCATGGTTTGCAGAACTTTGGTGCTCCGGTGAGTTTGTCGATGCCTTAGAGTTGGCCTTTTCGCACCATTGTTTGAATCCGTGGGAAGGAGATGTGTCCTAGTCGGCGATGCAAGGCGTTTATGTCGACGGAGATGAGACTAGAGTCCGGAGCACGCATTGGAGCTACGGCGGCATGATATAGTCTGTTTCTGTGGTGTCCAAGCATGATGGTGTGACGTCCTTTTCTTACATAGCAGGAGTCCGATGTTCCGGGGAATGATGTGCAGAATCCTACTTTGGATAATTTCGGAATGGAGATCAGTGATAGCACGAACTCCGGTACATGTAATATGTTGCTGAGGGTGATCTCATAGTTCCGTTTGTTTACGTTTGAACGGAGGACGACTGTTCCTTTTCCGATCGCTCAAACAACGGAGTTGTCGCCGAATTGGACCAATCATGCGGGAGAGAGTATGGAGTACATTGAGAACCAACTTCGATGGGGTACCATGTGTGAGGTCTCTCTGGAGTCGATGATGATTGTTTCTTCCAGTGCGTTTTTGGGATCGGACAAGACGTAGGCCTGAATGCGTTGGTATAAAGCTCAGTCTACATGAGCACTAGCTACATTTGTTTTGTCCGGCGGATCAGTATTTGGATTACGATCTCCTTCCACTGAGTTCACTTTCTCCTTTTTGTACTTGTCTTTTAACTCCTGCGGCCACCACTTGGAGCTCCAGTATTCCTCCGTACTGTATCCACTAGTCTGGTGGTACTCGCAGTGCTTCGCACTTTTCTTCTTCCGTTCTCCTTTGACGTTAGCAGAGTGGGCAGAGTCGGATTTGGTGGAGAGCTTTAGTCTGGCATTTTCGGAGAGAATACGGGTTTCAACGGAGTTAAAAGTGAGCTTGCTTTTGTCGATGGTGTTGATGACCAACAACGTGAAGGTGCTCCACTCCGGAGTTTTGGGGAGTGAATGGAGAAGGATGAACGCAAGAATTTTGGGATCGACAATGTACTTCATTTCCGCTAGTTGAGTCTCAAGTGTACAGATAGACACGATGTGCTCAGAGATGTCGGATTTTCTGTCCCACTCTGATGCGAATAGTTGGCAGTAGGAGTGGTAGGCGGAGGGGAGGTCTGACTTCTGGTAGAGTTCTAGGAGTGCATTGTATAAGTCTTTGGCAGAGGTATAGGACTCTGTCTGGAGGAAGATTGAGTCGCAGATGTGATCCTGGATAATACCATGTGCCTTTTCATCTCGCTCAGTCCACTTTCGGACTTCGTCTCCTGAGCTGATCATGGCGGAGGCGGAGCTTGTGGGTTTTGCGGAGACGGAGGCACCAGCGGTTGGGCAGACATCTGTGCCAAGTACGACTCCGAGGACCTTTTCTCTGTGGAGTTTAGTGGAGATGTGTAGTTTCCATACTTGGAAATTTTTGGGTCCGAGTAGAGTGGGGCATTCCATGATCGAGGAGTTTTCGGAGGGCATCAGAGATGCAGTAACGATTATGCTGTGTAGGTAGAGTTGTGCGAGGTCACGGAGTTTGTGCTAGTGTGCGCTAGCAGGGCTCATAACCTGTTAAAGTATCTAAATAGGGGCAGCAATGCCCAACTCAGAATGCACTGCAAGTACTGAGCACAACTCATATTTACCTAAATAGGGGCAGCAATGCCAACTAAGGTAAAGTAAATACAGAGTACTAAGAATGAAGCAAGGTCTCACCTCAGAATGCGCTGCAAGTACTGAGCACAACTGAGGTGAGACGAAGGAGTTGGAAGGGTTAAATAGTGACGAGGCTACGCGCTCGCTAAACTCTGGAAAGGTCCAGAACGGGATAGGCGAAACTAGGCGTGCTGCTTTGGGAATCAACAAAGGGTGCAGCAGCGCGCGTTCGGAGGGAGTAGGAGCGCCACCAAGCGATCAACACAAGGTAAGACTATACTATAATAGGTGTAAGCAAGTCCAAAAGAGGTAGAATGAGAAATGAGCGAGAAACGACTGGAGTTGGTCTCTGTGCAAACTCCGGAGATGTCTGGAGTTATACTTTGACACCTAAAGGGACATGGATGAGCGGGCAAGTGTGTACCTAGGTGAGTACACACCATCTTTGTATTGGGGTGGACACGGGTGCATGTTGGTGGAATGGACATCTTGGCTTGGTTGGGCATCGATGCGCTTGAGTGTGTGTGATGAGGCAAGTGGGATGTGCGCATGCTTGTGAGCATGCACCTGCATGGGGCAAACCTAGTGTTAGATGCTCTTCGAGTGCATACGTGTTTTCTGGATAGACGAGGGTGAGCGTGGTGTGCGCGTGCTTGGGCGAGCACGCACCGTGAGTGCCAGTGAGCAGGGTGCTTGTGTCCTCTGCGGGCGCATGCATGCCTCTCTTGGATGGACACCCATGCGCTTCGTTTGCTTGGGTACGTAGTATGCACACGTGTGCGTGCTGTGTGCATGCACCTGCGAGTGCATGCGCGGCTTTGTGTGGGAGTGCGTGAGTGCGGAGATGAGGCCTTGAGGGTGGAGGGAAGTGAGCGCGCAGTTGCTTGCGGCTGTGATGGTAAGGAAGGAAAGAGCTGAACAGGACTTACTGAGATTTTCGAAGTCCATATTATGTAAGTGAAGGCCACATCAGCACGGCCACCACGCTTGCTCCAATTCACCACAGACATGCACGTGCAGGTATGTGCTCACCATTCACACCCACGTTCACTGCTCACCCCAGTGCACGCACACACCTGCATCCCTCCAGCAAGACGCCACAAACACCCCCACTCACCCGCCACCCACATCCACCTAGTGCAGGTGCGTGCTCACCCAAGTACACGCACACCCTGTTCACCCGCGTCAACCCAATCGAGTGCGTGCTCACCCAAACACACACAACCACTACCTGCCTCAACCACCATCACTATGGCGACCACAATGAAGATGAGGACATGGGTAATACCCACCATGGCGATCGTGAGTATATACAGGTGCATATTCATTATGCACACTCATGCTCACCACTCACCTCAGCCCACCCGTGTACACGCACCCGGGTGTGGTGCCACCTGCGTGCCCACAACAGCGACAGCACAGGCAAGAGCATGCAACGGTGCACCCACCATCCCAATGTTGAGCAGAGCATAACGCAGAGGTGTGAGACTGAGGTGACTCACTTGGTGTTGTGGTTACTGATGCAAGTGGCGGGCCCACGGATGTAAGAGGTAAAGACTCTATTCGAACTCAGACGACTGAGTTCGTATTATATACTACATGATCATATTACATAATACTACCTAATATGTCGAACTGGATGTTCAACACTCCCCCTCGTTCAATAAATGGGTTTGTGTGAACGTATATGATAGAACTAAAGTTTGACTTAGTAGAATATAAGTCCCAACTGTGATCTAAGTTGATCAAAGCGAACTTGTCCTAAGTTCTTGGTGAACATGTCTGCAGGATTAATGGATCCTTCTATATAGAATAGTTTGATGGTTCCATTCTCAACCCATTCGCGTATAGCATGCCATTCAAGTTCAACATGCTTGTTCCAAGTTTCAGTAACAGGGTTGGAGGCCATGAATATGGATCCTTGGTTATCTCCGCAGATAGGTGTAGGGGTAAGGTTGTACCCGAGTTCTCCAAGAAGTTGTCTGATCCAAACAACTTGGCGGCTACAATCAGACAGTGCGATATATTCAGCTTCAGTGGAACTGTGTGAGACGCATGATTGTTGCCGCGATCTCCAGCTGAACACGCAATTTGCTAGTTTAATGTACCAGCCTGTCTGTGAGCGCCTGGTGTTGTGATCAGATGCATGATCTGAATCAGTACACGTGATCAAGCCTGCGCCAGGTCTACCGTTGTAACAGAGTGCATATTTCTTGGTGCCAGCCAAGTATTTGCATATATAAAGGGCTCTGTCGAGGTGATCCTGTGAAGGATTGGCAGCATGGCGAGAAAGGGTAATCACTGCAAAGGCGATATCTGGGCGAGTGCCCAGCATCAGATATAGCAAAGATCCGATGACTGTTTGGAATCTTTGGCAAAGTTCATAGTCAACAGGTCCATTGTGTTTGGTGGGTTTGTAACCCATAGGCAAAGGAGTGGGGGCAGCTCAGGCATTGGTCATTCCAAAGCGCTCTAGGACTTTATCAAGATACGCACACTGGTTGACTAGTATCTTTTGTCCATCTCATTTGATGCGCATATGTAGGAATTCTTCTGCAACACCGAGATCTCTGCATTCCCATTTTTTCATGAAGTGACCTTTGATTTCATTGACAATGGCCTTAGTGGGACCGCAAAATATTGCATCATCTACATAGACAATGGCTACAACCGTGAGGGAGCCTTTCTTCTTATATAAGAAGATGCCTGGGTCAGACTTTAAGCGTTCGAAGCCGAGTTCTTTCATGGACTCATTGAGAGCCTTCCACCAGGTGAGCCCAGCTTGTTTCAGGCCATATAAGGCTTTCTTTAGGCGGAGTACTTTGCCTTTCAAGCTGGAAGACTCAAATCCTTCGGGAAGTTCCATGTAGATCTCTTCGTCTAAGCTGCCATATAAATAGGTGCTACAGATGTCTACAGCTTTCATATGCCAGTTCTCTAGTGCAGCTAGTGCTAACATAAGTCGCACTGTTTCATAGCGCACAACTGGAGAGAATATTTGGTCGAAATCTAAGCCTTCGACCTGAGAGAATCCCTTTGCGACTAATCGTGCTTGCTTTCGACCATCTGGTTTGATGTCGAATACCCATCAATTTTTGATGACCTTTCTATGAGTGGGTCGATCTACAACATCGAATGCATCACGTTTTTCTAGCATATCAAGCTGCTCGTGACAGGCAGCTTTCCATTCATCCTGAAGGTTGGCCGGTAGAGTTTTGATATCCTTCAATGTCCATTCTCGTACAGATTTTGTCTCAACTGCAGATTCTAGACTAATCGCTTTGGAAAGTAGGAAATGCTGGAATTGTACTCCCCCTTCTCAGCATAACTTCTCAACCTCAGCATCAGAATCCTTATGGGATGAGCTTTCGGGAGCAGCTGGAGGGTCAGCAGGTAGAGGAGGTGTGCCAGGAAATTGTCCAGGCATTTCATCAGATGCATCCTCGAAAGGATCGTCAGACTTTCCCTCTACTCGTTCTTTCCATTTTGACATGCACTCGATCTCTTTCACCTGTTGGACTGGGTGTTGGTCGTCACCATACACATTTCCAGGTCTATTCAGCACTTTCCTTTCACACTGGGGACGCGGCAGAAAAGGGGGTGGAGGAGGGCGTGGAGCTCTCCGAGGTGCACGAGGTGGTGGAGATGGCAGAGGTCTTGGCGATGGGGTATGTGGTAGGATAGGAGAAGGTGGACATGGAACATATGGTTGTGGAGGTTGGTATCCTTCGGGTTCAGGAAGTAGAATGTCTGCTGGTGCAGGTTCTTCTGGAACAGTGGGTTTGGCATGGGGGGCACATTTGGGGTTAGCGCACTTAGGGAATAGCGACTCGTCAAAGAGCGCTTGTGCAGCTGTAAATAGAATATTGTTGGGGGATCGCATAAAGAGATAGTTGTTCTCATTGCCAGGTGCTACACCGAGATACACCATAAGCTCTGATTTAGGAGCCAACTTGTTGGTGCGGATTTCCTCTGGAAGGTGTACGTACGCTCCGCAACCAAAGACGCGTAGGTGGCTAATATCTGGAGACTGCTTATGCAGGAGCTCATATGGGGTTTTCCAATCAAGGCGGCGTAAGGGTGTGTGATTGTAGATATGCACAGCGTGATCCCAGCTAAACTCCTACCAGGAATCGGTGATGCAAGCCTCTAGGCGCATTGCTTCTGATTTATCCATAATGGTGCGCATAAAGCGCTCAGCGCAACCATTCTGTTGTAGGGTATGGGGAGCACTCTGGAAAATGCAGATCCCGTCGTCTAGCAGCAACTTCTCAAATGCGTTCGACTTGTACTCTCCCCCTGCATCGGACATCCATCCTTTAATTTTTGAATTGAATTGGGTGGTCACCATTTGTATAAAATGTTTGGTCGCTGTGAGTGCAGCATCTTTCGAGCACAAGCGAGTGGTCCAGCTGAAGGATGTGTAGTCATCAAAGAAAGTGATGATATATTTGTACCGATGGTATGACTCAATGGGGAATGATTTAATGTCAGAGTGAACAAGTTCAAAAGGTTGAGTTGCGCGACGATTGTCAGGGTGATAGGGGCAACTAGGCATCTTGCCTTGCGCACAGCCCGGACAGATGGAGTCTTCCTGAGGGAATGTGACATCCTCAGGGAAATTGCGAGTATGTTTACGTGCATGCTTTAGGACATCTTTAGACGGATGGCCAAAACGTCGGTGCATGATATCATAATCCACAGATTTGGTGGCAGCAGGAAGTGCACTTGTTGGCATATGTTCTATGGTGTACATATTGCGGCCTAGTCTACCTGGGTAGAATGGCGCTAAAAGTGTACCATCACCATATAGGATGTCTAGTCGATGAACATTGCCTCAAATAGTGGCACCTGCGCACATAAGTTGTCCAAGGGAGATAAGGTGAACTCCAGAATTGGGTATAAGACCGACTTTATGGAGGGTAAAAGTATGAGGAATAGAATCCTCGTCGATCCATCGTATATTTATTTTCCCAAAGGCTTTCACATGGAGTAAGCCTGCAGCAGTATGGACTGGGATTTTTTCATGCTTAGAGAGAACCTTAAGGTCCACAAAGTCAGATTTGTTTGGGGAGAAGTGCATTGAAGCACTGGAGTCAAGAATCCAGGTCGGATTTTTAGGTTTACAGTGATCACACTGATTATTTGAACCATGCGCACAAATGTCCTTATTATTGTCTACAGGTACATTGGACACTGTAGAACTACGAGCACACAACGAGTAACTACGCGCTAAAGCAGCGTTGTCGTGTGAGTAGGGGCAGATTGCGACATTGGAACGAATGACTAACCTGGGATTCCATTCTTGGTCGGACCCAAAGATACTGACGACATCCTCGTCGTCATCGTCCCAGTTGGAACGGATTGTGCCCATCCATCGTTTGTTACATTTTGATGGGGGCGGGGTGTCAAGGTCCGACAGAGACCAGGGACAGTTTGTGATGACATCTTCTTCCTCGAGAAGATCAGGTAACTGGCCAGTATATACGGGAGCTGCATTAGCTCGACCGAGAGAGGGAGATCCACCAAAGGAAACGCCAGAGAGGGCATCTGAAATGCAATGATTGTGATCGTCTTCGAGCCGCTCAAAAAGGGAGCGCTCAGAACCGGGTGTTACGATAGTTTCGGGGATGGAGGGTGCAACGGAGCCAATTGCGGAGAGAGACAGGAGAGATTGATGGCCTGGGGTCCAGTCGATGCGGTCAAGAAGAGGTGGAGCAGCGTCAATATTACGGATAGTTTGAGTGGATGGCTTAATGCCAATCTGATGAGTGAGGTCGAAGGTGTGAGGAACTTGGGGGAAATAGGCAGCATTGCCTTCCCCGTGGAAGCGTTGTGCGGATTGGTGGGCAAGGGCGCGAGGGTCGATGGTCGGAGTAGGACCATTGGTATGCATGATATACGCATTTGACGCGAAGAACGTGTCGTCGTCAGCGTCTGCGAAGTTTAACTTCGCCTTACCCTTGCCTCTACCTTTACCATGTGTTCCATGCGTGTTCTTCTTCTTTTCCTTCTCCCCCTCAGCGCTACTACCCTGCTGCTGCCCATGGGGCGCGCTGGGTTGTTGCTGCTGGTCCCGAAAAGAGGGATCATCGGGTTTGTGCTTGACGGCGCTAATCTTGTTGGCATGCTGGGGTTCCTTCCTTTTCTTGTTGCCCATGAGCATAAGTCGCTTGTATTCGGTGACGGAAGAAGTACGTATCTCCTCAAAAGTGGGAGTTTTCGGATTGCCGGCGGCGGTTTTTGATTGTAAGGCAAGTTGTTGGACAATAGTGAGAGAGGACGGAAGCTTGGCGAGGACAATGAGGGCCTGGAGATTGTCAGGGATGGTCCAATGGATGCCTGCATTTTGAAGGCAAGCGAAAAGATGCTCCAGCCTAGCAAAGGCATTGGTTGGGTTGGAACCGTTTGGGATGGTTAGCTCCATCATTGCTTTGAAGTCGCTAAAGACTTGAGGGGGGTCCTGTTTATCAAAGTCTGCTTTGAGGCCGTCAATAAGGCTGCTAGCATCGGTGAAGTCACCATATTTGGCAACAAGGGGGGCAGAAAGGTAGGTAAGGAGTGTTCCACGAACCTTGTCGTTGGTGGAAATCCAGTCACGGAACCAGGTCCAATCAGAGGCGGAGGCAGGGTAGCGCGCATCGCTCATTTTTCCTGCTTCGTCTTTTTCTCTGGTCAGGGCACCGGGGATATTTGGGTGAGGGACGTCGAGAACCCAGTGTAACGCAAAGCATACTCAAGAGAGCGTTCGACTTAACCCAAGAGAGGCGGACGCTCACGAAGAGGTACCACAGCGTCTCTCCTAGCAAGCTAAGTGCGAACTAAAGACAGAGGACAGAGGACAATGACAAGGGAGCACACAAGTCTTTAGAATCACTCAAGGACAAAGAATGAGTACGACGAATATCGTAGACTAGGACGAAGGACTTGGGACGAAGAGATTCGAGGAGTTAAGACGAAGGACGTTGACTGAGACTGAGGATTACCATGAGGAACTCAGAGGACTCGAGAATTGCTCGAGGACAAAGATCAAGCACGCAGGACTGCGTAGATTCAGAGTAAGAAATAAAAGTACAGGGCGAGTGGTATAAGTATTCCTATCATGAGAGAAAGGAATGCTATAGAACGCAATGGAACAAGGGAACACATCGCCGTCGTGAGAGAGACGGCTGTGGAGCTAATCGTCCAATGAAAAGAGGTTTACATAAGGAACAAGCGAACAAGAGAGAGAAGTGGAACGAGACAATGAAGAAGGGAGAAAAATCGTAATATTACCCCCTTTGTACAATTGAGTTACCAGCTCAATTATCCTCCTCGTAGATGTCAGCAACTTCCTCAGCAAAAAGTCCAGACATGTGTGCGGCATAAGGACAGTCATCAGCGACATGACCTTCATCATTGCAAAGAGCACAAAGTCTACTAGGACATATGCGTGGTCCATGACCCCAATGATGGCAGAAATCGTAGAAGGATTGAAGACAGAGGATAGCTCTATGACCAGGAGTGGGAGTACCACAAAGAGGGCAGTGATATTGAGGACAGTCGACTTGGTAATGGCCAGTGTGATGGCAGTAAAAACACACCGTGGAAGGAGTGGTGTCTCAGAGGACGAACCAAGACTCCAGGACTTGGATGGGAGAGTCAAGTATCCGACGTCCATCAGCAAGACGATTGTATAGAGCCTGAACTCATGCGAGAGTGGCATGGTCAATAAAAGAAGAGCCATCGGAAGCGGTTGCACCATTTACTGCATCGGTCATTCTTGCCAATAGAGACGGATCAGGGGTAGAATCGGGGGGTGGAGGAGGTACGTCAAAGTATATAGGTCCTATGTCAATTGTGTCCGAGTTAGAGGACGAAGAGGAAGGAGGAGGAGAGGATAGACGATCCACTAGGGTGCGAGATGTGGATGTAGCGGGAGAGGGAGGAGCTGGAACTGGGAGAGGTGGATCAGGTACAGGTGAGTGAATAACTTGATCACCTTCCGGGCAGGAGGTAACATTTTCGAGGTAAAAGTCTCGTTCCTGTGGGTTTAAAGACAAGAACATGACAAGGACTGTCGGCGGCTGAGTGACACATCTCTCTCAGTGCCCCAAATCCAAGACATGTTTACACCTTAAGCCACGCGCAGAAGAATTCCATACCCCACTATACTATCAACTCACCGAGAGGGTGGGGGCTCCAGATCTCCTACCTGTGACCGACCTGGACGTCTGTCCTCTCGGGCCCCGTACATGTCTCCCTCTTTCGTGGAGTACACATACGGACCACGGCTCACCTGCCTCACGGCTAGGCTTCCCGTTACCCTAAGCATCACTGCTTTCGGGCCCACCAGGTCTTGCCTTTTATCACCCGGCCAAGGGCAACCTTGCTAGGGAGCGGCACCCCGGCAGGAGAGACTAACCAATATGTGCTTATCAGGGAGTACAACCCCGACAGGGTACATACCAAGGGTGTCCTGTCCCAAGGCGCAGTGCAATGCCAAGGGTCGGATGGTTATTAATCGGAGTCTTAAAGACAGAGATTCGTGCCCCGTCAGGGTTTGAACTCGTCACCTGGCTACATTCCCTTGTTCCTACACTCAGTGCAGGCTACCAGTAGACCATGTGTCCGATGGGGCGAAAGGTAGGAAGTACAAGTCGAATGGGAAGTCTAGGTATAAGATCGGCGAAATGACTAAGTATTAACAGGTCTAAGACCCGTTCGGACAACTGCCCAACAGCGACATGAAGAGGAACTCCAAAAGAAGGGGGCAGGTTCTGTGGAGTGGAGTGAAAGTGAAGATTTTGAATGCACACCACAGTGTGAAATAATCCAATGAGATGATGCAAAATGTCATCGCTTCGATACAAAGGATCCTCAGGGATGATACGCCAAAGAGCAGGATCAGAGAGGATAGCCGAATAAAGAATAGGCAAAAGACAAAGTGGAAGTAAAGAAGGTTGCACAGGATAGGAACATAAAGGTGATGGGTCCGACATGGTAGAGGAGCGAGATCGAAGAGTAATAGACATAGGAGTAAATGAATCTATACGTGGAAGGGTGACTTTGTTTGATTTCGAAGGGAAAGGTAATCAAGAGAACTGTTAGACCAGTACAGAAGAGAAAACAAGGAGAGAAGCAGAACAATGAATGAGAAGAAGACACAAGGGCGAAGGGTGACGAAGAATAGGTGTAACGTAGTAAGGGGAAAGAACATGCACCAGTTTAACCACTAAGGAGGACACTCACGAAGAGGTACAACACTGCTCAGAGGAGTCCACTGTTACTTCAGGGAGTGGGAACGTTTATATGGGGAGAGAATCCTGGGAGCATGGTGGAGGTTTTCCTCGGGTTCCCAGGTTGCTTCGGACCGAGAGTATCCCTTCCATATGGTCAGGTACTGATAGTTACCAGGGCGGCCTTTGTGTGATAGGATAGCCTCCACTTCGAATTCTTCTTCGTCATCAATAACATCCGGAGGTGGTCTAAGGAAGGAAGGTCCATGTGCTTCAGTTTGTTTGAATGAAGATAAGAGGGAAGCATGGAACATGTCATGAATTTTCCAGGAGGGAGGTAGTCTGAGACGATAGACGAGAGGAGAGATGACCTGAGAAATCTCGAAGGGTCCATGACGTTTGGGGGCAAGTTTTCTAGAGGGATAAGGGATGCGAAGATTGGTGGCTTCCAGCCATACCTTGTCTCCAACTTTCCAGGGGGAGAATGAGCAGGTGGAGTGGCAAGTCATCGCCAAGCGAGCAGAGTCATGCACAGCAAGGGCTTCTTCTCGTGCCTTGGACAGGGCGATCAATCTGTCAGACAGAGCAGGAATGAATGTTTTACCCAGGGCAGGGAATGATCGGGGTTCGTAACCAAGGATGAGGGAGAACGGAGATGACTTGGTGGAGCTATGGGGGACAGAGTTGTGATGGAATTCGGCAGTAGTGAGGAATTCCGACCAGGAGTGGGGGTTGTTGGCGCAGAAGATACGAAGATAGGTCTTAAGTTCCTGATTCGTTTGTTTGGTTTGGCCATCAGTCTGGGGATGGTACGCAGTGGAGAGTTGAATGTCATATTGGAGGAGGCGAGTGAGTTCAAGAGCAAACACGGAGGCGAACTGTGGACCACGATCAGAGATGATGGAATTGTAAAGACCAAAGCGTTTGAATACGTTGTCGAAGAAAAGTTTGGCTACTCCTGCTGCGTCAATGGTTTTGTTACAAGGGATGAAAATTACCCTCTTCGTAAGGCCATGGTCGACCACGACCATAATAGAATCAAAATCAGAGGATAAAGGGAGGTCTGTGATAAGATCGATAGAGATTTGTCGAAATGGCAGGGATGATGAGGATGGTATCGGGTTCAGAGGAGCGACAGTAGGATGAGTGTTGACCTTGGATTGCTGACATTCAGTGCAGCCAGCCACAAAGTTCTTGACGAAAGTACCAAGTCCGGGCCACCAAAAGTCTCGTTCTAGGATTGCCTTCGTGCGGAATTGACCAGCATGGCCAGTGGTAGGGGAGGAGTGGATACTATGGAGAAGTGTGGATCGGGATGAGGGTGGAACATATAAACGACCTTTGTAGAAGAGGTGGCCATTATCAAATGACCAGTCTTGTAGTAAGGATCGAGGGAACAAAGGTGTTGCTTCTTCCATGGCTTTGAGTGCACGAAGGACCAGTGGATCAGACGAGGACGAGGTTCGGATGTAGTCGAAGAGTTTAAGGTCAAGGGTGTTAATGATGATAGGGTCTGGGAGGATAGATGTGTCAGTGTTGTCGGAGGAGGTGTCAATGGAGTCTTTTCGGGAAAGGGCATCTGCTGGGCCCATCTGGGTTCCAGGGGTTACTTTCCAGACAAGGTCAAAGTCGAGGAGGAAAAGGGACCAGCGGGCTTGATGACGAGAGAGTTTGCGGGGGTCTCTGACGAAGAAGAGGTTCTTGTGGTCTGTGATAATCGTGACAGGGTGCGAAGTTCCGAGGAGGTATTGTCGCCATTCTTCAAGAGCGAGGATGATGGCCAGGAGTTCTCGATCATTGTTACGATTCTTTTCTTTCTTCCTCTTCACGTATAATCTTCTCATCGCACTTCCTAGTTCTTTCTTCTTTCGTCGTCGTACATTACGACTCTCTTTCTTGAGGCTATCGACAGTTTCTTCAGGCGATAACTCGGACCATTAATCCTCAGACTTATTCCTTCTTCTGAGCGATATCCCAGACTGACGTCTCGTCCTCTCACCTTTCCCTTTCCAATGACTTCCTCGAGTTGTCATTTCCTTT
>JBBPUG010000575.1:0-19273 GCA_038094535.1 Tubosaeta aff. alveolata | reverse complement strand
TCGCGTCCGTTTCTCACCCATCTAAGTGCATCTATTGAACTGAAATGTGATCGATAGCACGGCCCCCTCCACATTCCCATCGAGTAGTGTTTGCGGGGAATATACCGTAACTGCGTTGAGACGCCACAATTACGTTGGGAGATCCTCGAACCAGGTCGCAGAAGACAAAATCCTACACAGAATACCAAGGCTTGGTATACAGTGTGGGATCTTGCTGGGCGCCTTGAGATTGCACCAGCTATGAGGAAAGGGCAGCATGTACAACCTTTAGACTTGTTGAAAAAGCAGTAGGGGGAATCCATTCGGCGGGCTGCGTGACAAGTCGTGTTTGGCTTCCAAGAGTAAACTCACCTTATAAGCCATCGGATTCCGTTATGTAAATCGACCAACCTGTGTTCCAGGTATAAGTAGAGCAAGTCTCCGAGCAAGCTGAAGTCCGAAATTTCAGAAATTGTGGCAGTGCCACTGACGCGACTTGTTCGGTTCCCGTTTCAGGCTCATCATATTGGGCGGGGCCAGTCCGCTTTTTCTCCTTAGAGTAAGTTGCTTATCTGTCTTTTGATGCACGCCGACTTAGAACCCCAGCTAGAAGAAAAACAGCCCACGGGCGGAATTGGTGGTCATGATGGAACATCCAACGACTTTGCAACCGACTTATATGCAGATGGCTATAGCGATCCCGTCTACCGAGCGAAGGCTCGTATTTTGAATAGTTCCATGCAAGAAATCGGTATGGGCAAATACCAAGTATGTAGAATGCTACTTCACACCCTCATCACTTATTTGAATACGTCGCCATCGTAGTGGTGTTTGTTCCTCGTGACTGGCTTCGGGTGGTTTGCGTAGGTCCTTGTTTAAAGCTCTTTCACGACTATCCGGAATGTACTGACAACACGTTTTCAGTGACAGTGTGTTGCCCGTGAGCGCAACTCGAGGAAATGGTGTTCAACACTGATGATCGCCGTCAGCCGGTGGGCCTCATCCTCACAACTACGACCTACGAGTTCCATTTCAACGGCCCGTTTCTGCCTTTGGCGACGAACGTTGGCCTCCTCGTGGGTGCACTCTTTTGGGGTATCGGATGTGACGTCTGGGGTCGAAGGTTTGTTCTTCTTTAGCATCCGGTAATATCCAACCATGAGCTGTTGCCTTAAAGGTGGTCCTTTAACTTAACCCTTCTCATTGCGGGTGTTTTCATGTTGGCCGCGGGTAGTTCATCCAACTTTGTCACCTTGGCCTCCCTCATAGCCGTAGTTGGAGTCGGTTCCGGCGGTGAGTTCAATATCTCGATGCACAAGAACGAGGCATGTATTGAATCCAATTCGAGGAAATGTACCTGTAGATTCGACTGTCTTCTTAGGTAAACGTGTATCTCATGATCTTCGGCACTCAGCTGACCTTTTCCATGCTAGATTTCCTCCCTGGATCTCATCAATACCTTTTAACGGTGCTCGCTGTTTGGTATACCCTTGGAGAACTCATCTGTAGCCTAGTGAGTACGAAATGAGCATGCTCTCTGTTGTGTCAACCGATGAGACTATTTGCAGATTGCATGGCCACTGATTGCGAATTTCTCTTGCTCCCATCCCGAAAACTGTGAAAGATCCAGCAACATGGGCTGGAGGTACCTTCTCTTCGTGCTTGGTGCACTTACTCTTTTGCTATGGGCAATTCGCTTCTTCGTCCTCCCTTTCCTAGAGAGTCCACGATTTCTCTCTGGGGCTGGCAAGGATGTAGAAGCCGTCGACGTCATCCACCACCTGGCCAAATACAATGGAAAGACAACCACACTCACCGTGGAAAAGCTGGAGGCACCAAATCTGATCCAGGATGGGTCACCATCACGACCTAAGCATTACATCTTGTCCAAGGACTCAAAGTATGGCATAGGTCACGTCAAGGCACTGTTCGCAACTCCGAAGATTGCTTGGTCTACCAGCCTTCTGATTCTTATTTGGGGTATAGTCATGTCATTCAGTTTTTTTAGACCCGATACAACTGATGCACGTTAAAGGGCTCATTGGTCTGGCTTCGACGCTGTACAATAATTTTTTGCCATATCTGTGAGCAGTGATGAAGTGACAAGGCTTGATACCACTCACTGATCTGTGAAGGTTGCAGAACCGTGGTGCTGTCTTCGGAGACGGCTCCCTTTATATCACATACCGCAACGTACGCATCGTGCATTCATATTGTGACCCAGCACTAAACATTTGACAACAGCAGGCAATTCTGAGCTCGATTGGCGTTCCTTCCGCATTTCTTGCTGGATACGCCGTCGAGCTGCCATATATCGGACGCAGAGGCACCCTCGCCATTGCCGCAGGCAAGTTATCCATGCAAGCGCTTCATTCTCGTTCTTACAGCTTCTTGTAAAGGGCTCACCGGCACATTTCTATATGCGAGTACCACCTCCAGGACGTCAACGCAACTCCTGGGATGGAACTGTGGATACGTGTTTTGCAGTAACGTGTGTCCTGCAATGTTTTGCTCGACTCTTACTGACCGTAGAGTAGATGATGTACGGCGTGCTCTATGCCATATCTGCAGAGATATTCCCTGCAAAACACCGCGGGACAGGCAACAGCCTTACCGGTACAGCGAACCGCGTGTTCGGTGTGATGGTACGTTTTTCCGTTCGCACGCTCGTTGGATGGCGAGGCCGTACTGATATGTATGTGACCTGGCAAGGCCCCAGTTATAGCACTGTACGCAAATTTGCAGACGTCTGTACCCGTGTATATCTCCGGGGGCATTCTCATGTTTGCGGGTGCCTTGGCATTGCTGTTACCTTATGAGCCTCGAGGTAAATTTTCTATCTAGAAATACACGGAGGCAGAAAGGGCAGCACGACACCGCGCCGTTGGAGTTTTGTGACAGGACTATACCAATTATGATTGTTCCGGACTCAGGCTTAGTCCCCTGTTTCGTGGTACCGCCAATAAGAAATTACATAAATTATCAAACGTTCTCTGCAGACTACTCGATTCAAGCCATTTCTGGATGGGCTATCTGGACAAATGAATGATATTATTAATGACTGGCGTAAGTACTACATTCCGATTTGCTTCATTTTAGTGTATTCCTTGTTGACTACTCCAAAGGTCTACCAAAGCGATCACTTATCCTTGGTTTTGCTCTGTCAATTTTTTTTAGTTTTCTACGTCCTGGCCTCACTGTTGAAGCCTTTGAAAAGAGGACGTTGTACACGCATCTGTTTCCGCTCGTTCTCATGCAACCGTCGTCGACGCCTAAGTCTGTCTCTGGGCCTAGGTCGGTCTGGGGACTCTAGGTACCACATGGCGTGGTGGAAGGCGGGGCGTTGGTTGGAACAGTGTCACTTTCAATCAAGCACAACAGGGAGCACATGTGTGTTCACACACGAGCACACTGACACTCGATGTTCGGGCCGTATCATGTCGATGCCAACTGTTCCCACATGCCACTGCCATAGGTTTGGCCTCGACTCGGGACTCTAACCTGACGACAGAACCAGATCTGGATTAGGACAGCAACAATCGCACGCCAGCATGGGTTACTTTGGTTCCGTGGCTGAAAACACAGGGAGTGAGTCACGATGTTTCATGCAACCAAGTTGATGGTTTCCCTCGTGTTTTCTTACCATGCTCAAACTACCTGGGCCGCAGTCAGCGGAGGTTTTTGACCTGTCAAGATTCGAGTGATCTTACATTCTCCACGACTAGAGACTCGTCTCTGATTGGCAGGCAAACTGGTCACTCATATACTACTCACTTTTTTGATGATGTGTCTGGCCCAACATCGTGGCAAAAGACGATTTCTACCAAGTATGTCAAATGATTCAATTCGGATGCAAACAGGGCCAAAACTTGTTGAAAAGAACCCTGTCTGTGGAGATGTTTAAGGGTAATTACGACCCGACTGATGCATCTGCAGAAGCGATGTGTCTTGCATGTCAGTTTGACATCCCGGCGATCCTGCTAACTGCATCACCTGGTGACTCGATTTCCGACATTTCGTTGTCGGCCGAGAGATGTTACTCCGCTTTGGAGGTCAGTTGGGGCCCACTCGATAAAGCCGAGCTGTCTTGATTCTCCCCCACGTGCTAAAGCCCGAATCCGTATCTCCATACATGATTTCGTTCCCTCACAATCATGACCGGTTGTCCAAGGAGGAGTTCAGGGGTATATATTGTCAAGGTCTGCCATGCGAGTTGTTCTACGGTACCCTTGAACGACTTCAAGGTGTCATCCTTCGATAATATTTACGCCCTAGTCTGTCGTAGATTCTGAATTGCTGTATCCTGTTACTTCTGACGAATTCAAGTGTTGTCCAGAGACTGAAGATCACGCGGCGTTGGATAAGGTTGCAGACCAAATCCCATCTCTATAAATCCATTCGTACTCTAATTACAGGTGCAGAATTGCAGATGGTCCACTGTGGCGGATCCGTATACTATCAGGTAGGGTTCCCTAGGTTGTCTAGTCGATGTCGGAGCAAGATTACTGCCATCGTCCACCAGCCTATTTCTCAGTTGCTCCCACCGAACGCGTCCGGATTTGTACAGTCTCTTTCAGCCTCAGGTTGTAGACGGTCCAGTTCATCTTTGCGTCTGATACCAATATCAAGCGTGCAACTTGGTTGTCTATGCTCAACATGTATCCAAGTTTGTCGTGATACTGTGCATCAGCGTGCACGACGAGCAGTAAGCGTTGGTAGCCGCTGGTAGCCGATGGTATGATACCACCTCGGATTCACTGATGACTGTGCCCAAGCGGCGATCGTTTTTCACGCTATTGCCAATCGACTGTAGCTAACAACAATAATCCTATACTACTGTAGTAGAAAAGGATGATCTACAGGACCACCCACATTTGCACAGGCCAACCACATAGTGACAAAGAATTCACTCCGAATTGCTCACTATTTCTTTACCTTTCCCTGTGTATGCTGAGCACTTCTATCTCTAGTTCGCGAATTTGTCACTTACGGCTTGCCGACGGTACATCTTTTGAAACTGGTGCCTCAGCCTTTGAAGCTGACATTTCGCCCTTCGAAGTTGGTGCTTGTTTCGGGGTTGACCCTTTATCCAGTTCCTGCAAGTAAATAGCCAACATTTTAGTTTATGAACAAGGATTAAAATCAACGCACTGTTAACAGCTGTCAGGTGAATCGTCGCATGATGATTTTGTCACTCACCATCATCACTGGCAGAGTCACCATAAAACTGGTTAACTTCTTGGTGTGCTTTAACATCATACACAAAAGGTTTCTTCCTCTAGGGTAGACACAGAATGTGGATAGCAGAAACACATTCAGCATCACGAAACCAACTCTGGAGTCAACTGAAGCTCACTGCCAACAATTGTCAGTTACATTGACAGTATTCATCAATCTTTTTTCTACACACCGGGTGATTCAGGCCCTGGGGATCCTACACTAGCTGGTCTCCACTCGTCGTCAGAGAACTGAGAGATATGATTGGTAACAGTACAACAATAGTCATAATGAGAAGCAGTCTACGTCATCAAAAGATGCTTAAAGGACCCACTGTCAATCATTGTCAGTTTCTTTCAAGATTTTCATTGACATTTGTCACTCACCCTCGGAAGGAGTTCTTTCACTACCAATGCAGGAAACACCAGAAACATGAGCACAAGAACTGAACAGAATTAGATTATAAATGTGCCTTACCCACAAGTTATACAACCAACATAAGCATCTTTGACCCCCTTTGCAAAAGCAGCCCAATTGCTCTTGCCCTTTTTGGCCGGGGGGGCAAAAGGACGGGATGCCTCACTATTATGAGTTTGGGATCTATGACAAGCAATTCATCATTATTTGCACCCGAAATACCCATTGGTCAAATGAATCCCACCGATCTTCTTCAACAACAGTCCGACGAAATGGCGGTGGCAGTGGATTTGACGGAGGAACTGAGAATGGTGGCGGACGTGACGATTCATACTGGAGAGCTGGGGGTGGTGGCCCCGGTTGCCTAGTGTGTGCGGTCAACACTTGCTAGAAACCAGCGTTCTCCACATACTGAAGACTTGGAATGTCCCTGGCATACATCCGACCGTTTATCGGTGCGGACATGACGGAGGAGAAACCAATCAAGATAAAACCTGTGATGAATGGCACAGAAAAAAGCATCATGAGGGGCACTTATAGTTAGTAGATGAATGAGAGGATGATCAGGCCGTCAAGAGCAATCTGAGATTAGTTGGAAAAAGAAACAAGGCTGACAAATCCAAAACTGTCAGCACGTTGGTACAAGCTAGGTGCGTGCGCTTACTATCCAGTACCTGTGAGCCACGCGAAGCAAGAGAAGGGGCTGCAGAGACGAGAGTGAGCGCTGGACTTTATAGCGTTGTGAAAAAATAACTGGCTCCGCTTTGCACCCGATGACATGGAATAAAACATCTAAATATAAACGGATGCGTCAGAAAAGGTTGAGAAAATCATGGTATCTTCGGATGTAGATAAGAGGGATTACGATGCAGAGTATTTGGTTCCAGGCATGAAAAGGAAGCGTTGTTGTACATAGCTGTTTGGTCCAGAAAGTCGATGATTGTATTTGTTCTATGTTTTAGAATATATCCACTGCCATTCCCGCATCAATTTCCTGCCATCGGAAAATAAATTTTATTAGCCGACTTGGAAATGCGATAGTGACGCTTGATCGCTGATCGTCCACGTTTTATGGTGTGAACGTCTAAAATGAAGGTTTCAAGGAGCACCCAGAGGATCACAAGTCGAGTACTCACGGGTGTTTGTACCATTCCATCTGTCCAGAATTCTTGCTTCATACTGTGACGTTGGGGTCTCGGAGTAATGCCACTGCGGGGGAAATCATGTTCACTGTCGGAGAGACTTGATGATAGTGCTGATAATAACGCGTAATAAGAGTCACTGGGACTTGTGGATTTGAGAGTTCATATTGGTAAATTGTTCACACACCACCATGCCCCTTTCCGAAACTGAACTCTCCATGACAAACCACTCTGAACTTCAGCCGCCCACAAAACGCAGGAGGAAGCTATCTGTATTCCATGAAATAAAGTCAGAAAACCCTCGATTTTCGTTTCAAGACAGCGACATCGTACTGGGCGTGGAAGTTTCTCAAGATTCACCGAACCAAGCTGATGGCTTCACTCGTTTTTTCAACCATGCTTGAATTACCTCAACCTGAATTGACAGAGGCTTTTGACGGCTGTCCACTCGTCGAGTTGCCTCATGATACATTCCACGACTGGATACCCGTTCTGGATTGGATGTACGATCGCAGGTGAGCAAACTATTTTCAAAATACAATACAAGCTTGTATTGATAGTGGTGGTCAGTTCGTTTGAAATTCAATCCGCCTCGCTGGACATCGTGGCTAGATCACTTAGAATCTCCACCAAATACGAGATTTTGGAATTGCGTCAGTGGTGTAAACAGCAGCTCTGCTTGAGATGGCCACCGAACCTCGTCGAAATGAGCACCACTGCCATGCCGAACGCGACAGGTGAGTGAAATCTCGCAAAACATTGTTTCAAGCTCACAGATGTTCCGATGTAGAAGCAATATGTCTTGGGCGCGAATTCGATATTCCAGAGATCTTGCCAGCTGCATTCTATGCGCTTGCGGTTCAACGGTGGGAGAACGGAAGCGACGGCTGGCGCAGCCACTTGATGATGATCTGCGGCGTCTTGTTGTCGGCCGAGAGCTGCTGCAAGAGCGGTTGACCGCTTTACTTGTCAACAGGAACCCACGGACGAATACCATGCTATACAACATTTGCCACACGTGCAAACCCATTTGCATGCGTTGGTTGTCGGAACAGCTGATGCCTGCATCTCATTCTCCATATATAAGCTGGTTGCTTCACGATCTGGACCGGCTGTCCAAGGATAGATTCAGTGGTTTGAACGACTGCCACCACCATTGCGCCATCAACGTCTGCTATACCCTTACTCAAACCCTCACTGAGCTTCAAGATTCCATACCAAAGTATTTTATGCTCTGATCTATCGTAGTAGTTTGTTACCTCATTGCCTATAATAAAGGATTGGCTCGATCGCACATGTCCGTACCGGTGCTTTTTCCTCTTGGAAATTTGCTCCCATCGTCCATTACTTAACATGACCTCCATCCTCGACCCGACAACTATCGGAAAACCCAAAAGAGTGACACCGGGATGCGTCAGCACGCTCTACGTCCTTCGAATTGTTGCTCGCAACGTTACAGTCAGAGACCGATATGCTTTGGGGGGTGGATGCGGAGCTTGCGATGGACGCCCTTCTGTTGCTCGTTGACCGTATTGAAGCACTCCATCTCCTTGTTCAAGACCAAAAGACGTCTGCCATCACAGCGTACTATGATCCCATGAACATGCACGCCCGTACGCCCCTCGTGCAGGTGTCCAAGTCGTAAAGCCGTGTCGTGTTCGGTCACTTTCGCCGGTTGTTGAGTGAGAAGGCGAGGCATCTGACACAAAAGTTCACCGAGGTAGGGGAGACTTTTTTCCGGGAGCATCACCATGATCGACGTCTCCTGTCACGCATGATGTCAGCTTGGGACGGACTTTACATTTCAGGTTGCCATGCACAAGAGCGTATGGAGAAGCTGTAGAACATCGTGCAAGTGGCAGAGACATTGTGAGAATTCGAAAGTTGGCAGTGCGTACCGTATTTTGAACGTGTTCACCTTTTTGAGCGTCTATCTGCAGGGGGGCACAAAGAGCTGCTGAAATACACATTCAACAAGCCAGAGAAATCGTTCGATCTGCTGAAAGAAAGCTTGATAGTATGGAATCTGCTCGGGTACGATTCTCGTGCCGTGACATGCCCACGAAATGTTAATTCTTCTCATCAGGTCGTACGGAACCTCACATTTGGCTTTGGGGAGGCCTTTGATTTCTTCGACTTGAATGAGGAGATCGAAGGCGCTGAACGCACGATCGCAAGCGCTGAACGGAGCGCGTATGCACGCGAGCAGAGCGTTCAGCGAGCCATGGTTGCATTGCAATGCATCAACGACGAAATTGTATTCCTTGGCACGTTTGGGATGTGGTTCATGCGCAAGAAACGACACTCCAGGAAAGCGTGCCACGTGGGCAAGCGCTTCGCACGCGCACGCCCGATCTGACCAACGCCTCCCTGGATGTCTCTCTCTTTAATAGATCACTGGCCGTGAGGAGCGAGACGCTCGCCATGCACTATGCTGCGCAGGAGTTTTCTCGAGGAGTATTGAACTTTGGGCGGTTGATGGTATCGGAGCAGAGGTTCAACGAGATGCTGGTCCAGCATGATCCGGGAACACTGCAGGAGACGCTAGATATGATTGCTCTGAGCGACGGCGAGAACGGCACTGAGTGTGGCCAGTCTGTAAAGATACAGCGGCTATGGGTGGCTACCGAGGACATGATATGAGACTGGCCCTGCCGAAACACAGCGCAACGCCTTCCTCACATTTACCTACTTTTTTGCTCGTAAAAACTTTGAGCCAACATTGACGCGACATGAATAATTCCGCCATGAAAAGAGTCTAGAACTGTTGGCTGGTCATGGAGGGCGTAACATGAATGCTAGCCAATTAATAGCATCTGAAATTTACCGATCAAAAATCATTGCATGAAGAATAGGCGCCTAGGCCACCAGACAAGCTTTCAAGACTACCTAAATACGCAAGGCGGAACAGTGTTGATTCAGCTTTCAAGTAAATCAACACGAATGAAAATGCACACTGATATAGATTCAAAACCTTTCTAAGTGACATACGCATGAGCCATCTGAGTGGGTGAAATAAAACGAGGCCTACCACCTAACCAGCCAAACAGTGACAGTTGGGATTTCTCTCTCTCCAAATCATCTATCCTTGCCTGCAATATTCCCAGACCCTCCTCCGCTTTAGACCCCCTAATAGCGTCTGAAAATCATTGACGATCACCAATCGAAAGATCATTGCATGAAGAGGTGCTGGACAAACTTTCAATATCATATAAGTAAACAGGCGGACGATTCAGCTTCCAAGCGAATCAACATGAACTAGGGTTCGCGCTAGCATAGACTCAACGTCTTTTCTAACTGACATACACATGAGCCATCTGGGTAAAATGAGACCTACCAGTGAGCCTGCCACCCAACCAATACAAACCCCAATGCACCACTATCCAGTGACAGGATTGCTTTCTCTCCAGATCATCTATCTTTGCCTGCAATATTTCCAGTTCCTTCTTCGCATTCTTATAGCGACGTTCGGCTTCCCGGCTTTCAGGTATGTACCGTCGCGGTTCTGTGGACGTCCCGGAGAACTCTTCTCTCGAGAGTTGAGCCGTGTCGTGACGTCCTGGCAGGTCTGACTGGGGAATCGGTGCCCACGTGGCCTTCGAGACCTCCCTCGTGTGCCCCTCGTGTAACTTTGGTCTTTCCGATGTGACGGTTCGGCTTGTGAGAGGGTGCGTGCGCTGTTGAGAGTCCTTGTGTGGTAGGTAGGTAGTCGTCGGCTGTCTAGCGAAATCCACCCGCATGCCTTCCAGTTCCGGGTTCCCCGCTCGCTCTCCAGGGCGTGTCTCGGGCCCTAGCCCTCTCACCGATCCTCCTTGTTCGTGCGTAGAACAAACCCCAAGCGCGACCTCCAATTTCTTGCGATCTGCATTCGCACGCTCCATCTTTTCCACAAGAGCCTCGCGCTCTTGCTCCAATTCGGCAAGTAGGGAACGCTCCTTTCCTTCCTCCGCCTCGTTTATTTCTCTCTTCAGGTCCGCCAACTCCCGTTGATGTTTCTTTTCTAATTCCTGCATCTCCGCCGCGAGTATCTGTCCGGCGCCAGTTTCCAGTAATGTCTTCCCGGCACGCACCTCCTCCTGAATCCTCAACTTCATCGGTGGGAGAGGAACGAGTTCCGACATGATCCGGTGGGCGGACTCCAGAGTGTTGGTATGCCGACGCATCTGTGCCCCGGCATCGACGAGAGATTTGAAAGCGCCGTGGTTCAGGGAAGTCTCTCGCTGGCTCCCTTCTTCATCCGTGACCCGGCTCCAGTTCGTGGTCACGATACGGACGTTGGCGAGGTCCTCTTCTCCGCAGAACGAGTGAAACATCTTCAGGTTCTTTCTCGAGAGACCACCGACTCGGGGATCTGAAATACGGTGCATGTAGATGACACCGTTAACGGTCACCCTCTCACTAAGATATCGATTAAGTATTCGAAGGACAGGCGCTTAAAAAGGTACGTGCCCGCTCTCAGGCTCCAGAAACCGCACGATCTTCTTGAGAAGGTCTGTGTCAGTAACACCCTCTCTAGAATCGTCGAAGCCGGGGGTATCGATGAGCACAACGGAGCGACCAGTTGCATGATCAATGTATCGAGCTGTCTGGACGCCGAATGTTTCCGACTGTTGGTGACCAATGAGAATTTGCTTGTCATTGGTAAGAAGATTGATGAACTGGCGGCGGGAAACATGAGAACATGGAGGTGGATTTCGAAACCACTCACAGTCGACTTTCCTGCCACACAACTCGGGTTAGTTTACGCTGGTGTAAATTCAAATCGAGGCTCCGTACCCGTGCCAGTCGCACCCATAATGCTAGAGAATTTATTTTCAGTACTGAAACAGCCGTCTCAACCGACGGGGAACACTTACAGGATGACGACGCCAGTGCCTTTTTGCTTCAGCGATTGATTCATGACTGCCAAAGTGAGTCCACAGGAATAAACGGAGGTGGCTAGAGCTGAGCACTTACTAGCTAGTAGCCTTGAGCGCACTTTTTTCTGCTTCAGATTTATATGACTGCAGAGCACCGAGTAGTATCGCCCAGCAACCGTGCGGTTTATTACTATACAGCCCATTTCAGAGATTGCGTTCCAAATGTGATACGCCTCATGGTGGTGGCAGAGCCAAGTAGCGCTTGAGCTCGCTGTCGTGAAATATTCCCCACGCTAAACTCTCACTCGCAGGGCACATCAATGGTGAGATGAGACTCGACCAGCGCTCAACGTCAAGCGCTCAACTCGGACGCTACAACAGCCCACGAGTCCACCAAGGACTCGCGTCACCTTGTTCTCGTAATGTGGAGCGCCGCATGCAATTCACCGAATCTACGGCGTCAAGGTAAGTCCCCCAAGCATTCGCATCCGGAACTCGAGGCTAAGCTGTAATAAGGCCTCTCAGTCAAGATAGATAGTTTCCATTCGATGGTCGACCGATCAAATCCCCAAACTATGGTATGTAGACTACTTTTCCTTTATTCTGACATCAGACCTTGCGCTGCCAGTTTTTTAAAAGCACATTGGGAACCGCATCGGAAGCGACCGATGTATTGCGACGATCTTCCAGCTCTCAACTATCCGCGTAACGACCGAAGGTTCTAAGGCGACATACCCAGGGTACGTCGAAAATTTTCTGGCGCATTCCATGATCGATTTTGGTCTCAGGTGCGATGATGAGAAATTCAGGGAGGTGGAGCTTCCCTTGCAGCCTTGCAGGAAATGGCTCTACAACGAGGCTCCGAGTCACCCAATCATTCCATCCCTGATGTGTAGGTTCTCCGAGTGCGAATACAGAGATCGATCACGCGTACTTTGGGTTTGGCAACCACATCCTTGTCCTCCCCCTTTCCCCTCACATCAGTTGCACCCTCAAATTCATCTCTTTACCTTCTGCGCAACTTGTTCACACACGTTCCCTCCCCAGCATCTATGAGCGCGTGGTTAACATGTGGTGTCCTCGTCTCCGGATACAATTAATAACACGCGCCCTTCACTCCTGATCGGGTCCATTGGCAGCGCTTAGGCACTTTGGGTGTCGCCCTCGCCCTTTGCCTCCACACCATTTCCCGTGCCCTGTGCCCTCGCCTTGCTGTCAAAGGTCACAACGCATCGGCGTGTCTGTATCTTACTGTAGTCATGACCAGAAGGAGCACGAGAGGTTGGGGTGCTCTCATGCAAAACACTCTCAAAGCGGGACCTCAATCAAGGATGGTCGTAAGCGCGTGCCGTGTTCCTATCACGACTAGGGAAAAGGGAATCATTTCAATTCACAGGGTCTTTTAGTTGACTGCAACAAGTCGATTTCAATCCCCAGTTAGTAGCGCCGAAGTCTTACGGTGAGCGTACATATATTGCCCTATCTGACGGTTCAGTACTCAGCGCTCTGTCAGCGACGCTCGCTCTTCGAATCCTCCAACCTCAAAGATGCTACTAAGAGTTGAGCAGTTGGGCAGAGTGGGTACCGAATCACCTTAGTCCGCCTATGATCACGTATACTGGTGCCTTATCACATTTGCCAATCGTGAGGCGGCCGATGAGTAGTGTGTAGAACTTCATCCGTCGACGTCATCCACCATCTGGTCAAATACAATGGCAAGACAACCACACTCACAGCGGAAAAGCTCGAGGCACCAAATCAGATCCAGGATGGGCCACCATCACGACCTAAGCATTACATCTTATCCAAGGATTCAAAGTATGGCATAGGTCACGTCAAGGCACTGTTCGCGACTCCGAAGATTGCTGTGTCATTCAGTTCTTTCGAGATCCGATTCAGCCTGACCGATGCATCAAGGGCTCATTGGCCTTGGTTCGACACTGTACAATAACTTTTGCCATAACCTGTGAGCAATGGTGGAGTTACAAGGCTTGATGCCGCTCACTGATCTGTAAAGGTTGCAGAACCGTGATGAAGCTGTCTTCGGAAATGGCTCCCTTTATATCACATACCGTAACCTACGCATCATGCATTCATATTCCCAGAATTGAACCCTTGACAACAGCAGGCAATTCTGAGCTCAATTGGTGTTCCTTCTGCATTTCTTGTTCGCCGTCGAGCTGCCATACATTGGACGCAGAGGCACCTTCGCATTGCTGCAGGCAACTCGTACGCAAGGGCTTTGCCTTCGTCCTTACAACTGCCCGGTAAGGGGTACACTGGCGCATTTCCATATGCAAGTACCACTTCCAGGACGTCAACGCAGCTCCCGGGATGGAACTGTGGATACGTGTTTTGCAGTCCTACTATGTCTTGCCCGACTGTTACTGACCTAGAGCAGATGATGTACGGCGTGCTCTATGCCACATCTGCAGATATATTCCCTGCAAAACACCGCAGGACAGGCAACAGCCTGACTGGTACAGTGAACCGCGTATTTGGTGTGACGGTACGTTTTTCCGTTCATATGCACGTTGGATGACGAGGCTGTATTGATATATATGTGACTTAGCAAGGCCCCGGTTATAGCACTATACGCAAATTTGCAGACGTCTGTACCCGTGTATATCTCAGAGGGCCTTCTCGTGTTTGCAGGTGCCTTGGCATCGTTGTTACCTTATGAACCTCGAGGTAAGATGTCTATCTAGAGATGTACAATGCCCAGAGGTAGAGAGGGTGGCACCATACTGCGTCGTTGGTGTTCGTGACAGAACTATTCCAATTATGACTGTTCCGGACTGACGCAGTTAGCGCCCAAATTGAACTGTTCGTGGTACCGCCCACAAGAGATTAAATCATCAGACATTTTCTGCACAGACCACTCGATTCAAGCTATTTCTGGATAGGCTGTCTGGACAAAACGAATGATTAAATTGTTAATGACTCGTGCAAGTACTACATTCCAATTTGCCTCATTTCGATGTATTTTCCAATGACCACTTCAAGGGTCTCCCAAAGCATATCAACATTTAGGAACATCCCTTGAGAGTTTAAGACAAAGAGTAGTGTGTTGCCTCCAGCACTGTATCATGGTGAGTATTGTCAGATCAAAGTATCGTCGGTCATAATTCGCAGAAGCTTTATACCGTGGAATAGATGGCTTTCGTGTCGTGACACACATGAAGGGTGTAAGTTCGTGTCACAACGTCCAGCTTTTTCGACAGGCATGTTTGGTTGGCGTTGGTCCAGCCTTTTATGTTGATCACCCTGGTTTTTGCTCTGTCAATTTTTTTTAGTTTTCTACGCCATGGAGGCGTCATTGGAGCTTTGAAAAGAGGACGTTGGACGCGCATCTGTTTCTGCTCGTTCTCATGCAACCGTCGTCAGTCCCTAAGTCTCTCTCCGGGCCTAGGTCTGTCTGGGGATAGCATCATACACCGGCGGGGCGGGAGGTGGGGCATTGGTCGGAACAGTGTCACTTTCAATCGAACACAAAAGGGGGGACATGTGAGTTCACACACGAGCACACTGACACTGGATCTTCAGGCCGATATCAACGCCAACCATTCCCACATATCACTGTGGGTTTGGGCTCGACTCGGGCGGCACTCCAACCAGATGACAAAACCAGATCTGCGTCAGTGAGACGGCGGCAATCGCACGTGACCCCGGAAAATTGGCTAGTTTGGTTCCGTGGTTGAAAACACAGGAAGATGTTTCATGTGGCAACCAAGCTGATAGTTTTTCTAGGGTTTTTTTTTTACTATGCTCAAACTACCTCGGCCGCAGTCAGCAGAGATTTTTGACCTGTCAAGACTCGAGTGAGCTTACATGCTCCACAACTGAAGGTTCGTTTCGGATTGGCATGCAAACTAGTCACTCACATGCTCACTTTTTTGAGGATGTGTCTGGTCTGACATCGTGGGCAAGGACGATTTCCGAGATTACGGAATTACGCCAATTCAGATGCAAACACCGAAACTTGTTGAAATGAACCCGGTCTGGAGATGTTCAAGGGTCATTACACTGATGGCATCTGCGGAAACGATTGTCTTGCACGTCAATTTGATATCCCGGTGATCCTGCCAGCTGCATCACCTAGTGACTTGATTTCCAACATTTCGTTGTCGGCCGAGAGATGTTACTCTGCTTTGCCGGTCAGTTGGGACCCACTCGATAAAGCCGAGCTGTATAGATTCTCCCCCACATGTTGAGGCCCGTATTTGTATCTCCATACATGACTTCGCTCTTTCACAATCGTGATCGGTTGTCCAAGGAGTTCAGTGGTATAGAATGTACTGCCAGAGTCTGCCATATGAGTTGTTCTATGGCACCCTCCGTGAATCCCTTGAACAACTCCATGATATCATCCCATGATATTTATGCTCTAGTCTGTTGCAGATTCTTTGAAATTGTTATATCTTTTTATTTCTGATGAATTCAAGTGCTGTCCAGAGACGGGGCATTGGACAAGGTTGCAGGCCAGATCCCATCTGTCTGTCAGGTAGGGTTCTCTAGGTCATCTAATCGGATTCGTACATTCTCCTCCAGCTTCAGGAGGCTGTAAACAGACCAGTTCATCTTTCCATCTGACACCAATACCAATCGTGCGGGCTTCCTTCATGACTATGCCAGCCATGAGTACAACTCAGCATGCATCACAACAATCCTACAATGTAGTAGGAAAGGACAATCTACCGGACCACCCACATTTGCACAGGATCCCAACTGCATAACAAAGAATTCACTCTGAATCGCTCACTATTTCTTTACCTTTCCCTGTGTACGCTGAGCATTCCTGTCTCTAGTTTGTGGGATTTGTCACTTACGGCTTGCAGACAGTGCGCCTTTTGGAGCTGACGCTCCAGCCTTTGAGCCTGACATTTCGCCCTTCAAAAATTGTACTGTTAACAGCCGTCAGGCAAACGTCACATGATGATTTTGTCACTCACCACCATACAGAAGAGGTTTCTTCACACAGAAAGGGGACGGCAAAAACCCGTTCAGCGTCACAAAACCAACTCTGGAGCCAACTCACTGCCAATGATTGTCAGTCAGTATTCATCGATTGTTTTCCCACGCACCATGCGAGGAAGAACCTGGTGATTCTATACCAGCTGGTCTCCAGGAGTCGTCAGAGAACTGAGAGATATGATTGATAACAGTACCAAAATAGTCATCATGAGAAGCAGTCGACTCATCAAAAGACACTTCACTCACTGTCAATCACCGTCAGTTTCTTTTAAGATTTCCATTGACACTTATCACTCACCCTCGGAATGAGGATTTTCACTACCAGTGCAGGAAGCACCAAAAATGTGAGCACCAGAACTGAACAAGACTAGATTCTAAGTGTGCCTCACCCAAGGGTTAGACAAGTCAAACAGGCATTTTTAACCCCATTTGCAAGAGCAGTCCAACAGCTCCTGCCCCCTTTGGCCGGGGAGCCACAAGGACTGGATGCCTCACTATCAAGGTATCCATCAATTTTTGCACCAGAAATACCCATTGGCCAAACGAGTCCCACCGATTTTCTTCAACACCACTCTGGCGGAATGACGGTGGCGGGAGATTTGACGGACGAACTGAGAGTCGTGGCGGACGTGACAGGGGTGGTGGCCCCAGTAGCCTAGTGTGTGCGGTCAACACTCACTAGAAACCAGCGTTCTCCACATACTGAAGAAGTGGCATTTCCCTGGACCTGGCATATATCCGACCGTCTACCGGTGCGGACATGACGGAGGAGAAACCAATCAAGATAAAAGCTATGATGAACACGGAAGAAAGCATCGCAAGGGGCACTTATAGTTAATAAATGAACGAGAGGATGGTCAAGCTGTCGACAGCAAGCTGAGATTAGTTGGAAAAGGGAGCAAGGCTGCCAGATCCAAAACTGTGAGCATGTTGGTACAAGCTAGGTGATGTGCTTACTATCCAGTACCTGTGAGCGCGAAGCAAGAGAAAGGGGCTGCAGAGACAAGAGTGAGCGCTGGACTTTATAGCGTTGTGAAAGAATAACCGGCTCCATTTTGCACCCAATGACATGGAGTGAAACGTCCAAATATAAACGGATGCGTCAGAAAAGGTTGAGAAAATTATGGTGTCTTCGGATGCAGATAAGAGGGATTACGATGCAGAGCATTTGGTTCCAGGCATCAGGAAAAGGAAGCGTCGTTGTACATGGCTGTTTGGTCCAGAAAGTCGACGATTGCAATTTTTCTATGTTCTAGAAAATGATATCCACGCCATTTCCGCATCAATTTCCTGCCATCGGAAAATAAAATTTATTAGCCGACTCGGAAATGCGATAGCATTGCACGCCAGATCGCTGATCATCCACATTTTTATGGTGTGAAGGTCTAAAATGAATGTTTCAAGGAGCACCCGGAGGATCACAAGTCTGGTACTCACGGGTGTGGTACAGCATTCCATCGAAACCACTGAAGGTGTGTTTGACACACTGGTAGATACAGACGGAAGAGTGTGTCAGACTTAATGATAGTGTTGGTAATCACGCGTGCCAATCATAATGGTACAGTTCTTGGAATTGCTCATATTGGCAAATTGTTCACATGCTACCAACGTTGCGCGTCGTTGTTGCCCCTTTCCGAAACTGAACCCTCAAAACGCAGGAGGAAGCTCGCATGAAATCGGAAAACCCTCGATTTTGGTTTCAAGACGGCGACATCGTACTGGGCGTGGAAGACAAGTTTCTCAGGATTCACCGAACCAAGCTGATGGCTTCACTCGTTCAACTTTTCAACCGTGCTTGAATTACCCCAATCTGAACTGACAGAGGCTTTTGACGGCTGTCCACTCGTCGAGTTGCCTCATGATACGTTCCACGACTGGATACCCGTCCTGGATGTATGATCGCAGCAAACTATTTTCAAAACACAAGCTTGTATTGATGGTAGTGGTCAGTTCGTTCGTAATCCACCCCGCTGGACATCGTGGCTAGATCACTCAGAATCTCCACCGAATACGAGAATTTGGAATTGCGCCAGTGGTGTAAACAACAGCTCTGCTTGAGATGGCTACCAAACCTCGTCGAAATGAGCACCACCGCCATGCAGAACGCAGCAGGTGAGTAGAATCTTGCAAAACATTGTTTTAAGCTTACAGGTGTTCTGTAGGGGCAATACGTCTCGGGCGCGAACTCGATATTCCAGAGATCTTGCCAGCTGCGTTCTATGCGTTGCAGTTCAGCGGCGCGAGAACGGAAGCGACGGCTGGCGCAGCCACTTGACCTTTTCTCATGATGACCTACGGCGTCTCGTCGTCGGCCGAGAGTTGCTGCAAAAGTGGTTGACCACTTTACTTGTCAACAGGAACCCACGGACGAATACTGTGCTATACAACATCTGCCACATGTGCAAACCCATTTACATGCGTTGGTTGTCGGAACAGCTGATGCCTGCATCTCATTCCCCATATATAAGCTGGCTGCTTCACGATCTGGACTGGCTGTCCAAGGATAGATTCGGTGGTTTGAATGACTGCCACCACCATTGTGCTATCAACGTCTGCTAAGGCTCAATCCCTCACTGAGTTTCAAGATTCCATCCCAAAGTATTTTATGCTCTAAACTATCGTAGTAATTTGTTACCCCATTACCTATAATAAAAGATTGGCCCCTCTCCGACCGGTGCTATTTCT